>MQRK01246540.1:0-17310 GCA_001938485.1 Girardia tigrina
AGTCACAAATCTAAACAGCATACAAACAACAAACTTACAACATTCACAATTATCCCTCACAAAAATAATCTAAGTTTTCTAATGATATCATAAATAATATTTATTTGTGATTATTTATTAATAAAATAAATCTGAGATCGCAAATAAGATTCCTTAGGAAAATAATTCTTAATGAAGTCTAGGTAAATGTGGTCATTGGAATGGAAAATCTCCTAATTACGGTTCTGAATATTAATTTACTTTAATATTTCCAGCTTTAAATTTCTCAATAATTGAAAAATAAATGTCTTCATATCGAAATAGCGTCTTTGCTGCTCTTACTTTTCAAGCAAAAAGTGAAATCAATAAAAGTAATTTATTCATTGATACCACCCAATCTTGTGATTTTAGAATAATTTTCCTTTTTACATGTTTAACGTTTTAGAGAATAATTAATAAAATTTTTAGCAAATCAAACATTTTATAACAAAACACAGTTAAATATTTAAAAAATGACGAAAATTTTTTTTTAAAAATCAAAAAACGTTCGTCAAAATATATTGTGATCAATTTTCACGGATCAACCGTCATCATCAGACTGAATTAAAAATGGTATATTCGCGCTCATATATCAAATCAATATATCATTGTTTTAATAAAGTCAATTTAATCAGATGATGACGGTTGATCCGTCGAAATTGATCGCAATATATTTTGACAAACATTTTTTGATTTTTCAAAACACAATTATTTTGTTTATTAAAAATATCGCTATCTACAGGAAAAAAAATTATCCGACCACCCTCGTTTTCGATTTGTTATATTGAAAAAGCATCAATATTTTTTTGACCGTTAATAAGATCGCTTAGTCGTCTATTCTTAACCCAATAGAGCACCTTAAGACGAAATGAGAAAATAAAATTGAAAATCGCCACCAGTTGAACAAAAAATAAGCAGAGCTCAAGATTAATTTTGTCCCTCTGAATATTACTGTTTACATGTATATGATATTAATCTTGAAACAGTTGTTTTACTAAAATTTTCTCTAAAATTGTTAACAGAAATGTTTTTAATAAGCTTATCTTGAGCTTAAATAGCCAACTAAGTTTTAATTATATTCGTGCTTTCGCTTTTTTACTTCATATTTATTGTAAAATATATTGTCAAAATATATTGTGATCAATTTTCACGGATCAACCGTCATCATCAGACTAAATTAAAAATGATATATTTGCGCTCATATGTCAAAGCAATACATCATGTAAGATGATTCCATAAAAATCGACAAGAAAATACTTTATGTATAAATAAAACAATCTCAGAAACGAATTACACAATAAACTTAAATTGCTTTCCTTATATAATAAATATGAAACAAAAATGAATAAGAGTTTGTTAACAGATAACTTATATGACTTATGAAAATTTGAAATGAACAGGGTGGAAATAGAGAGATTTATCACCCAAAAAATTAAGTTTGAGGGAGCCACAATATTATTAGTTATTTAGTATGTGTGGATTTGAGGGAACTTTTATAGATAGAGCGGTTTTATATGACTTCGATATTACTGATGTATTTTCAGATTCTCACAAAAGGGGTAGTGCTTGAATAAAGACAGTTGAATTATTGTAAATAAATATCGTATTTTCAATGGTAATTTAAAATTGGTAGAATTTTTCTTTTTTGTATGGATTTCTTTCTATAGTTAGTAACGCACTATCTGGTCACTGGAAAAAAGTTTTCGATTCTCTTTTTAATTGATGTAAACTATTTATGTTCTACGCTTAGTTCTCTCTCTTTTGTTACAGTATAAATTCCCCATCACTTGTTTGGCAATATTTTATTTTTAAACATTAATTTAAATTCTATAATCCGTATTATTATTATAATCTATCTTCATAAATTTAACTTGTAATTATTTATATAATAAATATTTATTTTTATTTATATGCATTTTTTCTTGACCAGCCGCTTGGAGGTGGTAGCTAAAAGCATTGTTTACCAAATAGTACTGGTCCAGAACAACTGGATGATACCGCAAGATAATACACTTAATACAAAATTAATTATATAATTTAAAAATTACACGTCTTAATGTTTTCTTGTTCAAAAAACGTCAACAGATTAATTTGAACATTTTGGATCAGTTATTGTAATATATTTAGTATAATAAAGATAATATAAATAGCATAAAATTATTTATCCTTACATATATAATGATTAATATTCTTTACACAAAATTAAATACAAACGATTGAAATATTAGGGTGAACCAAAAGTCTTTTCGTATTTTCTACGTCATTTTGTTCAATTGTTTCATATTACCAAATTAAGATATTTTATATACATGTGTTATATTTTTTTAAAACTTTTGAACTGTTCTATCACAATATATATTAAAACTTCTAATTAGTCGTTAATATAACTTTTATGGTCTTTTAGAAAAATCATGGAAATTTTTGAAATTTATGTTCTTTGACGTTATTTCTGGAAACAGGGCTTAAACGCAACTGCAGCAACAAAGAAGATATACGAAGTTGAAGGCGATAATGTGGTCTCAAATCGTATTGTATAAAATTGGTTCAAAAGGTTCAACGAAATTGACATTGACCTCGGAGACAATGCACGTTCAGGCCGACCTATCACCGTAGATTCCGGAGCAATTCGTGAAGCCGTCAAGACAAATCCGTCAATAAGTACTCGCAGATTGTCGGCCGAACTCGATATTCCTCAAACATCCATTGTACGACACCTTCACGCTCTTGGCAAGGTCAATAGACGATGTCGAGAAGTGCCTCATAATTTGACACAAATTCAAGCCGAAAAATGTTTCGAAACTTGTCAAAAATTGCTTGACAAGTGCAATAATATCATTGGCAAAAATAAGTTTATTTACAAACTTTACGTACACAATTATAAAACTACTGTACATCACATGTCCATGTACATTTGAACAGAAAATCAATAATTATTTCCGTACACAATCAATAAGAAATTTGAGACTGAGATTGGTTGCATAATTTAACTATATTAGGATATATATCAATTGTAAGTGAAGCTCCTGTTCAACAACTAGATGCTGATGATATTTATTCCATTCTTTTTATTAACTTACTTTCTATATATCCATGGAATTTAGAAACCTGTTTTCGAAGGCCTTCTACTCAATAGATTTTCTTCAAACTTTGCACACTTACGCATTCTCGATGACAATAAATGATTATGTAAAAATTTGATTGAAAAAATCTTTTTAAGATACCAAAATGGAAAAAAATGGAAAATTCGTAGTTATCGAAAAATATTAATGGCAAGATATCTATTTATAAATTATAAGTAGTTTATATTAATTTTTAATGTTTTTTTTATTTGAAATTTTTTAAATTTTAAAATCGTTGTTGGCAAAGTATAATTCTGCCTGCATAAAGTATGGATATAAAAAATTTAATTTTTTGATCTACTAGTTTTTCAATTAAGTTAGTTACGAAAAGACAGTTTTATAAAAATACGTTGTTTCAAATGGAAATTAAACTTTCACAGCTATCTCTGGCAGCTCCACAGTATCTGCAAGGAAAGACAATCAAACTCATGCAAATGTTTCTCTTAAAAAGTGCCTTTTAATTCACTAGAACTTGTAAGATCTGTTCTTTTTCTTTAACGCTGAAATCCACCACCTGATACTTCTGCTTAATATGGACGCTATATGGTAATCACACCCAGTGATGAATGTTACCATTTAGATCTGGCATCGCATCCTTGTAAAATCAAATAGAATGAGAAGAAATTGACAGCTACGAGGCTTGGTCAATGAACCATAGTTTTTGAATGAACAGAGTAGGGTGCTATTAAGAGATGAGAGTAAATTTCACTTGAATTTAAATTATGAAATGATCGTTTGAACGCACAAGGAGACCATTACCGATTTTGGCTTTGCATACCCCTTTCGACCTTTTTTGCGTACTTTAGGGGTACAGGTACCATCGCTTCAGAACCATTGGCTCAATGGATAAGGAAACGAAAATTAAAAATTATCATTGTTTTGAATTTCATTTAAAACTAATGTGACATATACATATAATTATAAACATACCAAATATTATCAGAAAACTTTACAAATATAAAGGCCATAAGTCTGGATTACAAAACTGATAGTTAACTAATACTAAAAAGTAGGTTATGCCACTTTCAATTATACTAAAATAATTTATTACAAAATTGTTTATGTTTGAGGATATTCGTCATAAAGAAGATTGAATAATCTAATGTTTAAAATACAAACCACGATAATATGTATAAAAGTCAGATTTTTTAAACAAGCGGAGTAGCATTTTAAGTAGAATTTGTCTGATACACTAGAATCATTTTAAAGGAAAGCATTTCAATCAACCTCACCTAGCTACCAAGAGCGACCATTTATCGGATCGCAGAACAGTTACAGAAAGGAGAGGAAAAAGAAGAGGGTCGGCGACATGCAGTAGGAAGAAAGACAACCTATCAGAGTGTCGGAAGCGCAGTACGACCTTTCTGGAACAGTTTCAGCAGATGATCGACGACGAGCAGTTTGATAGCAGGTTGGAGTCAAGATCATCCATAGCATCATTCATGACAAACTGCGATACCACTCATACGTTCTGAATATCGACCAATTGCAAATTGTTGCGACTAAAGAGCGGTAACTGTCTAAGTACATCCTACTACTGCTGTCCATGAAGTACAAGACGGCTGGTAATATTCGATTTTTCCGAAATAAAAAAATATCACTGTCGACTTCAAGACCAACTGAGAGAACGATTGACCAAGGATCGCAAAGACATGTCCATTTGTCTGTATAATCAATCATTCGGTGTGAATGGTACACTCAAATGTTACTAACTTGACTTAATGTATGCTTCTTTATCCAAATGTTACTCTGTGTGACTCCACCAAAAATACGTATTGATACTTAACGATAACGCACTTTATCAATCAAAAAATGACAAATAATAAGATTCAAAAAATTTATCCAATCAAACACTTTTCACACCCGCTCTTAAGTCCGAACTTCATCCCATCAAATTATTTTGTTTTACGCTCAATGGTAAACTTCTTTTGCAGACTAGGATTTAATAACTTTGACCAAATTAAAAATTGGGTTCAAGAATTTTGTGTCTCATAAACAAAGAATGGTATGAATGTTGTATCAAAGAATTACAGAAAGGTGGAATAAGATAATTATGACTAGCATCTGGAAGATTAGATTATTCGATTATCCTTATTAGGATTCTCATCAAACTTTCTTGTAATAAATATCAAGCATTTTGTAATAAATCATTATTATTATTATCAACACATGATTTATAAAAAGTACAGAAGAATTCACACAACTGAAAGAAAACAAAAAAAAGATAAATATTATTATATTAAAGGAAACTGAAACAGAAAACAATTAATGTTAAAAAATATGATAAAAATAGTCATAAATAAATTAACTTTCATATGAATAACGTTGACTAGAAGAGCAACGTTCAATGTAAGAAAAGCCGTTCTCAAATCGTTAATTTTAAGATTTTAAATGTCGAATAAACATTTATCTTTCTCACAAACTTTTAGTGTTAAAAAAATACAAATTTCTAATTTATTATTTAATTTATACCTTATTGACCCACAGAACTCCATTAATATATTCTATTTGACGTGTTAACCATGAAAAATAAATAATATATATTAACGATTGTTAATTATATTTTAAACATATTGCCAAATGCTCATTTAAAATTAATACTCATTTAATTGATAAAAGTGATAACAGACAAGAATGATGTTCCACAACTTTTTTAATATGAAATTTCTATTTTCTGAATAGTTTTATGTATCTTTAAATTCATTTATTAATTACACAATTTTTCGACATACATTTTAAATAAATTTTCAGAGCAAATGTTAACGAAATCAAAATTATTTGTTTTATTATATTTTATTTTGTACTCTATTTTAAAATTAAACATTTCTGAAAGCTCACTTATTACTTTTGATTATTTGAATTCGGTAATTTTACTTATGTTCCAAATTTTTAAATTTTTGTGAATTTATCCTGAGATCATGGAGAGTTTAATTAAATATTATAATTATTAAACGCAAAAGATATAAATTATATAATCATTTAGATATTCAGTGGACTTCAGTTACCGCATGGGTCGTTCCATGGTCTCTATAATTCTCACTTGAGCTACATGACTTTCCCTTTAATCATCATTTGTCTGTAGCACAATCAGTTCTTATCTGAAGAGTCTGCTTTCAAACTTTGTTCTCGATAACAGTGGTATAATTATTGAAACTAGTTATGATAGATTTTGAATTTTCTTTACACTCCTGATGTTACATGTGTGTCCTGTGATTCCATTTTCATCGAGGTCCATCCATTTACGAATTGTAATGACATGATTACATGAGACTCAGTTCGTGGTTCATAGAATTTTCCATTGATTGTAAAATAAACTTTCTCGCAAATACTTATATAATTTTTCTAAATGTTTTCATAATCATTATTCCAGCTATCTTGTGAAATAATATTATATTTTAATTGACTCTCATTCAGTATCATTGATAGTCAGGATTTCGCATCGAACATCAACTCATGTTTCTACATCTGTCCCACATGACTTGTCTTATTGTTATACCAAAACATATTTATCTATCGATCTTTTAGTTAACCCTGCAATTGTCGTATTGTTTCGGTGGTTCCTCAAACACATCCCGCTTCCTTGGTATCAGCAGGCTGATATAAAACCTTCTTCAATCTTCTATTTATCTATTACCGTCCTTATTGTGGTACTTCTGTAATCAGCTCCATCGTTA
This sequence comes from Girardia tigrina, assembly GCA_001938485.1. Taxonomy (NCBI): domain Eukaryota; kingdom Metazoa; phylum Platyhelminthes; order Tricladida; family Dugesiidae; genus Girardia; species Girardia tigrina. The sequence goes on from MQRK01246540.1 coordinate 6,812, forward strand.
AATGGTTGAAAGTCCTAACACATTATCTATATGCGAACTCATTTCCTCGTCGGATTAATTACGATAGTTTATCCAAATACAGAACCTTGTTTTCGAGTATACTTTAGTCCAATTTTATGTGAGTGTACAGGCCGACTGCATTCGACTTATCCGAGTTTACTATAAATCACTACAACCAATTCTTCTTTATTTTGCTGAAGCAATATTTTTGGTCGTGTTGATCACACTATGGAAAGTGAAATCATTGTTCAATTTTGACTGTACCATTTTTTTGTGATTGCTTTGTCTTAACTTCATGTATTTGAAATATGTATGTACTTTACTTCAATGATCTGGATTTTAGTCAAGTAAGCTTTAACTGAATTGTATTTTTAACATATGTAGATTTTAAGGGCTCATAAATCATCATTTTTACAATCAAAAGTTTGAAATACCGTCAATATATACAAAAATATCATCAGTTTAACATGATCTTAACTATACCGCAAGGAAATACTTGGCGTGCAGACTTCGCGTTACAGAGATGGGTTATTGTATTAATAAGTTTCATAAGAAAAATAGGTGTCTAAATAGGCGTTACAGAGATGGGTTATTGTATTAATAAGTTTCATAAGAAAAATAGGTGTCTAAAAATATTAAACAGTGTTAAGAACATTGAGACAATTTTCATTAGCATTTTTACTATTATCACATTTGGAGTCACTACAACTCTCGGAAGATCGTTCACTGTTTGACACCGCTCTAATTATTTTTTAATTTTCTATTTTTAAGCATGATAATTCGAACAATTTTTTTCTAAATTCCTTTTTAAAATATTTAATTTTTGAAAACATTAATTAAAAATAATAATTTTAACCATTTCTTTATAAAAACCCAAAATAATAAAAAATTTATAAATTTGTTAAAAATGAATTTAATTTAAATCTAATTAAATGCTTTTCTTTTCTTAAAAAATGTTAAACATAATTTGAATTGTGAAATTAAAAATATAAACTTATCAAATGATTATTTTAATTATGTTCGAATAGTCAATCCTTTAAATTTAATAAAAAATACCAATTTCCATCTGGGTGGGAGAATCACCATTCTAAATTCAACATATTCAAATCAACATACACCATCCACACAATTTAAAATATTCCTCACAAACAGTATAACAAATTAGTTATAATCAAAGGAGAAAAATAATTAGAAATTAATGATAATAAATAAGCAAAGTATTCAAACAAACAAAATATAATCAATATGCTATATAATGATTGTTGTTGTAAATGATAAAAATATAAAATAACACTCACAGAAATGATTCCCAATACCGGCGTAATGGTGTCCGACACAGGCGGACGTCATGCTAGGGTTGATTCCCACCTTAAAACAAAACAAATAACTTTGTAAAATAGGAATATAAAAATTTATCTTAGTAAATATATTCTGAGTATTGCAAGTACAATAAAATACACTTTTATTACTTAATAGAATTCGATATATATAAAAAATTTAATATATATATATATATATATATATATATATATATATATATATAAGATAGTTAAATGTTTCTAAATTTGACACTTTCTGTCCTGAGTTGTTTTGCAGCGCACTTTATGCAATTTTAATTAAATTTAAAGTGTTATTATTAACCAATAATATTATGATTAATAAAAAATGTTTTTAATTTTTTACCATTTTATCATATTTTAATTTTAATTAATTTGTATAAATTTATAATTATTAATGTAGGAAAGCATCGATAACATGCCATATGATAAATTTTCTATATATACAAATAAATTATTGAATATTAATTAATTTATTTAATTTCGAAAATTATATAAAAGAACATTAATTATAATGGGAAAAGAAGTTTCACTTTCATTTGATTCATTTCAATTATTCTAGAAAAACTGTGTACACTGGTTCCGAATATGCAATCAGACTTATATACAAGTCAGAATATGGATTTCCATATTTTAATACACTTCACTTTTTGAATAATGTATTGACTTTATATTTGAAACTGTCTGTGTGATTGCTTTTGTAATACTTTGCATCTAATGTTCTGTTTGATCTACTTTAGATACATGGGATTATTATTTTCAAAATTAAGAAGATGAAGCGTGGCAGCAAGAATCTTCCAAAGAATTTTTATTTCATCTGTGATACCTTTACACCTCGGAGTCGACGTCAAAGCGTTACTCTGAAAGTAAAGCAGGTGTATCCCTTTTATATTGTGTGAAAGCATTATAAATTATATGTCATTTACCATATCAATGAAATCACGAAATCATTGGTCTAACTGTGATTTTTCTATGGGTAACATTGTTGGATATTCCAAGAAATGTAATTTGGCAAACATATACTAAAAATCCAAATAGGCTGAAACTTGTTCCTCATATTATAGAATATTCTGTGCCTTAACCTCCATCAAACACTACGTACGATACTATGAAGACAATCATCAATGCCATTAGATTTAATGATTACAACTAATCCATTTTCGGTTGTCTAAGGGTCGTCTCTATTCTTCTTAAAATGCAATCAAGCTACACTTAGCATATGTGTTTTAATGACTTTGGAACATTTCTGATGATGTTAATCACTACACGGTAAAGGAATGATCTGTCCGAATTGATCAAGTACATAATATACATAATATCATTTATAAATTAGTGAATCCTAACAAAATCTTACTCTGCTTTTTGCATAAAGTTGAGTCTGTTTTTCATATGTGTAAAGGTTTTATCTAAAGATTCCAGCAGATCTTTTTTATAAAAAAGAAATTCCGGAGAGTTCTTTCAGATGTCAGATTAGTAGTTACAACCAATTTAGTCAGTGACATGTGATTATTCTGTTGTCATTCTAATCTTTTGGTAACCACCGGTCTTAGCAGTATAAAGAAATATTCAAAAGCTAATCGTTGGATTTAAAATTTTGGTTGCTGAATATCCCCAAAACTCCATTTTTTACACTGACATCTTAGCTTTTTTCCACCCATAGGCAGTGCCGTAAAGGACGAACAGTAAGAAAATTAATCCAAGTAATGTCAGTCATGGACACTATGATAGCAACATGATGGGTATTTTTTTTGTTTTTCAAGTGGGAAAGGGATATGAACAAAAAGAGTCAGACATCATCTGAATATTATTTTTTGGTTATATGTTAAAACAAAACAAACTGTTAAGTCCATTAATTTAGTTTAAATTTTTCCCCGTGGAATTTGACACCAGATTTTTACATTTTCTAATCCAATTTTACTTTATTATTTTACGATCCATAATTTTGTTGTTTGCTCGCAACTGGTAATCGAAATAATTTGATGAACATGTCACATATAATTAAAATATAAAAACAATTATTAAAAAAATGAAACTGTTTTGTTTTAATAATACTATTTTTTCGAACGTTTTAAATTTTGGAGTATTTAAAATTTATTATAAATGAGATTTGAGATTTGCTCGTCAGGCGAAGCAGGATATTTATTAACGGCAGCATACCTTCCAACTAGCACTTAACAGGAACATTTATAAAATTATGTGAATTATTTTCAAAAAACTTTCGTAAAATTATTAATTATTTGTCTATACCTGGAAATATGGTTCTTGATTCTAACAATAAAGTTAAAACTTTAAAACTGACGCAGCACAGAAATTTGAATTAGAGACTTGAAGAAGAGACTTAGGCATCCTAATTATATAAAATTACTGAAACGGTTCTGGTTGGAAAAACGTTGTTCTTTAGTCTCATAATTAACGAGTCTTAAAATAAAAGTAAAAATAATGCATAAATAGGAAACTAGTCAAAGGTCTTTCGATAAAAATGAATACAGTTTAATCTCGGTATTATACCACCTCTTTACTATGCCGCTCTAGCAATTATACTACTGATACTTAGTCCCAACAAAAATCAATAAAAAATAAATTTACTATGTCACTCCTCGATACTATGGCATTATTGTGTGACTGTATAATGCACGAATCGTTAAAAGTCAATATTTATGCACAAAAAAATAAATAAATTATTATGAGAAGTTAGTTCATTTTCTTTTCGCTTACAAATCCTTATAATATAGAAATTAAGATATTAATATTATAATTAAATTTTGATGGGATAGAATAACATTTTCTTAAATTTTAAAATGAATATTATTTTAGAATAAATGTTATCGGTTTAAAATTAAAAAGGTTTTGTAATATTTGTAATAAAAATATTTTTTTAAATTTCAAAAATGATTATTATCTTAGAATAATTTTCAATCGATTTAAATATTATTTTTAAATTTGAATTTTTAAAAATTTAATCAGAATTTGAAAATTAAGATAAATTTTGGCGAAATGATAATTAAAAGAAAGTTTAATATTTGTTTGAATTTGTGTGTAATAAAAAATATTGTTTTTGCAAATAAAAATTTTGATCATTTTTAATTCTAATTTGAATATCGAAAATGATATAGAAGCAACTAACACCCTTTAAACTAACACTTTTCCATTCTTCTTATTAGCTTACTTTCTATATACATATATATGTATACATGGAATTTAGAAACCTATTTTTGAAGGCTTGTTATTCAATCAATTTTCTCAAAACTTTGCACATTTACTCATTTGCGATGACAATAAATGATGATGTGATCCTTGTATGTTTTGTAATAAAATTATTATATTATTAGTAACTATTTAATTGAAAAATGTAGATTTTTTGAGTTGTAAATTTTTTTTGTATGAAATTTACCCTTCTACAAAAGATTTTAATAGTTACTAATAACATAATATATTAATTAAAAATGTAATAGTAATTTTCCTTTCTACAAAAGATAACAAAATAATTTTTTGAATAAACAAGTTCACCCCGCATAAAGAATGGATTAAAAAATTATTTTTTGATTCACTAGTTATATATATATATATATATATCGAAACTTCGAAACATGAACAATAATTAATTTCTTAAAAAGCTTTAACAAAATTATTTTTCAAAAAATATATGTTGATAATTTTAGGAGATATAATTTTATAAACCATTCTAACAAATGAAAATTAAATCTATAATGAAATTCAGAGAAAGTGTATTACCACAATTAGATCCAGTCCCTCCCGTAAATAGTCCGGAAGTTTTCTCTGCATGACCTCATCTTCCGTCATTCCGTTATATCGATCGATATGACCACGCGAACGCTTTTGTGACGATACGGTCTGTTTGAGATCTCCCTGACAATTGTCTTGGATTTCTCTGATTAGATTCAATTTTAAAAAAATTATAACGAGTTATTGATTGATTTACAGGTTATTTCATTAGTAATGATTTCATAAACAAAATACAACTAAAAATGTCCGCCATTACAAAAATTTCAAATATTACGAAACTTTTCAATATTCTTAAGTTACATGGAAAAGACGATTGCACTAAATAAGAGTTTTAAAAATTATTTAATAATTTATATATTTTATCGAAAATGTATTTTATTATAAAAGAATTTTAATATAATGCATTTTAATATAATGTAATACATTTGGTGGATGAATAAATTCGTGTGCTTTTTAAACCTCATTATTACCTAATATATTAACTATTTTTAAAAACTTAAAACATTTCTTGTGTATTTTAACTTCATTTGTGTACTTTTTCACGGATTAACTGTGTAGCCTGCAAATGAAAAATGGTCATTCACGTAACTTCCTTTTATTTGAATTCTACCAGAAATGTTAAAGGTTGAAGCTGTTTGAAATATTCAAAATGATACTTGCAAAGCTGTAAAAAGTGAGAAAGAATCGTAATAATTGTTTTAAAGCTTGAAAATAAAAATTTAAATTTAAATATAATTTTTATTTATTTTTTTGTTTAATTTATATTCATATTATGTTGCATATAGAAATTTAGTATAATATTACTGCTTTAATTGATTTAAGAATAAATTTGGAATGAAACGGTTGTGTTTGTGTTTTGATTAGATCTTGTATTAGGTTATGCAATGTGAAATATTAGATTTCATAACAGTCATAATTTTATGGTACGGAGATTTGTTTGTTTGTGTACATGATGTCCCTCAAACGTCATAAAAGAATATTTTTACCACGTTCTGCGCTTTTACAACTGGAATACAAATTCTAAACTCGGTAAGCTAAGCTCTTTATCATATCCTGTCTATATTTTTCCTCACAAAAATTTGGTGAAGTTATGTAGTGGCCCCTGTATTTATTTTCTTTCTGTATAATTCACTTCGATATCCTCCATTAATCTTAGTGACAAGAATGAAAATTATATTTAAATAAATAGTCAAGTATTTCACAAATTATGATTGCTGATGATGGAGTATGAAACTTTGAAAAAACAATATATAATCTGGTTTGATTTTTTTCATATTAATTTGATATTTTTTCATATTAAATAGCTATTTTTTATATTAAATACATAATCTTTCATTTTAAATTGAGAAATTTTCATTTTAAAATGAAAATTTTTCATATAAATATTGAAATCGGCAAAAATTGACTAGTTCATAAATTCGGCAATTACAACATTTAAGCAAACTGTTGCCGAATTCACGAATTCGGCAAAATTTTTGCCGACATAACATATATATATATATATATATATATATATAGAAGACCAGCATTGAACAATATTTTTAATGATTGTGAGGAATGTTTTGAATTGTTTGTTGTTTTATATTTTGCATGTTGTATGTTTTTTTGGATTGTATCTCTCCTACCAAAATGACTGATTGGTATTTTCTTTGATTCCTACTAATTGAAAATAATTTAATTTAATTTTACAGTAAAACGATTCAAAATATTTTTCAAATGTAATATTTAAATTTTCGGATGAAACATTTAATTTTTAATGTAATTTAAAATTTTTATATGTTAATTTAATTGGTACTTTTTTAAAAAAAAAGTTTAAATTTAATTTTAACCAATTAGAATCATGATAATTAATTAATATTAAGAAATATTTTTCATTTATTTTAAAAATTAGGATGAAAATCAGAAATACATAAAGCAAAAAAATGTCGAATAGCGAAAGTGGTTTGAATTATTGTTGCAATGACAATTCTGCTTGTGATGTTAATTTTTGTGATGTTCAGAAAATCATATTGATGTTAATAATGATAATATATTTCAATGGTTTTACTGTCATCTCATATTATAAGCTCTTTTACTGCTTATATTTAAAATTTACAATTGCGTTAAATTAGTGGAAAACTCTTAACAAATTTCTTGTGAGGGCCGTTTGAACTTTGAGTTTGGAATCACAACATATTATTAATATATTACATATTAATATATATACCACAGCACAATCATAATTAATTTGGCTCGAATATGACAGTGAGAAATCCTTCGAAATATATTGCAATGAAAGTAAAATTTAATTTTATCAAGTGTTATTAATTCTAGAAAGACCAACAAAAATATCGCTTTATCTTTTAGACCCGTTAATGTTTCTAAGAACAACTATCATTTTACAAACTTTTCATTATTGTTCATTAAAATTAATATTAGTAATGATTGATTTCACAATTTGAAAATAAAAAAACCATTTATTCAAACTCAGATTTGATGTTTTTATGAGAAAAAACGTCGGTGCCCCCTACTAACTATTAATTGAGGTTGTTCGGTTTTGATAAGGTTTTAATGTTCTTGGAACACTAAAAAATTCATCGACCAAGTTTTTGTGAAATAAATGTTGATTAATGATGGTGAAATTTAGACTTATATTTATTATGTTTAATCACGTTAAATGGTTAATGTTGATTTTTTTATTTTTTTATGAAGACTTCTTCAAAGATGTTGAAAGTGGACTTTGTAATAGTAAGACTCACAATTTTAAAATCATAATAGTGATTTTTAAAATCAATTTTAAAAATATATCAAACACATAATCTGTGGTAAATTTGCAATTCAGCGATGAGAAAGTTAAAATTGTTAATTTCACAAATAGCAAATAAAAACTCCATGAACTCGTACTTTGATGTGATATTTTGATGAGATAAAATGTCGGTTTCGAATTCGAAAATACGAACCGTATTTTCCAGTAGATAACCTATGCTATAACGCGCAGCTCTTACTTTTTGGCATCCATTTTTATGTATAGATAACGCGCATAGGCATGGTGGTATACCTAAGAGGTATACATCGTTATCACCAGTACAGGATTCACCGTTCATATTTTGAAAAAAAATTAACATTTTTCTATAGATAACAGTGCGCGTTATCTAACGGAAAAGACGGTAATAATTTCTTTATTATTGATATTCTGTATTGTCTTGATTCTCGCCCGGCGAAAGCCTCACGTATGGTCAGACGATCACATCTCGTTCCTGTGTCGCCTCTTCCACCATGAGTCCGACGCGATCGCAGAGATCTCCAAACACACAAATTCGGTATTATATATACATACAACATCACAATTGTTATTAATTTGGTCCGGGTCAAAACTGCCTTGTTTATAAATTTTTTATAAATTTTTTGTTAGATTATTTAATTTGTCACAAAATATATTTATGTATCACAAAAGTAAATAAAAAATTTTCAAACAACCAAAAAAGAATAAATAAACACTTTATATAAAAGTTTATTTATAAAACTTTAAAAAACTTTATAACTTTATAAAACTTTATTTTATGATTATGAAAAATATGCAATTACTCATAGAAATATAAGTCTGTCAGTCTGTTGATATGATTATATCACACGCTGAATTCTTTTCCGAAGATTTCTATTACGTTTTTCAGAAATATTTCGAATTCCTGTAATTCCTTGAAGGAAAGACGAAAGTTGGAAAACACTATCACGTTTGAAGCCATCAATGAACCGCCACATAGAAAGATAATTACATGCTATAAGAAAATGAATTTCGTTGTGCCATCCTTCACATACATTTTCTAATTCTTTGGGAAATGATTTCATTATTAGATTAATGCAATTAATATTAAATTTCTTATAAAATAATTATTTTAAAATAATATCTATCTATTACTTCATACCAAAAAGAATGAGACTTTTGAAATGTCAATATCATTTTTAACGAGCAATGTAAAAAAACAACCATGTGTAATACATTCATTCATAATCACCATTCTTCTTTATAACATTAGAGAGGCATTGTATCAGTTTTCCTATCTCAGATGACCATCGATCAGCAAAAATATTTTTCAGTTCTGATGTAATGAATTGATGTAACTCATCTGCAGATTGAAAATTGGTTTTGTGTCGCTGATCTTCCAAGTAAGGGTGAATAAAGCGATCCAAAATGTTATAATCAGGGGAATATGGTGATTGACAGAGCGAGGTAGCATTATGTTTGCGAGAAACATGGACGTCACTTTGGAAACATGAGGCCTCGCGTTGTCTTGCACGAAAATCATGTTTCTCCAGTTGAGTGGAAACACATGTCGACTAAACTTATTCTTCGTATTAACAAGAAAAGTGACATAACGCTCGCTATTTATGCTTTCTCTCTCCTGCAGCAGTTCGCTATGATATTTTCCAGTGAAGGACACTGCGATGAGACATGATTTTTTCTGTCAAACTGGCTACGCTTCACGACATGAATGGGTTCACTGTGATCACCATCAGGGGAGACCCAGCAACGGTTGCTTCTTTTCTTGCCAACAGTTCTCATGTAAAACCACTTCTCATCCACCATCATAATATGTTCATGTTGGTGTTTGCTTTTCAAAGTTTTCAACCATTCCTTTGCAGCAGTGACACGATTAACCTTTTGATCATCTTACAATGCATGAGGAACCCACTTACAGGCAAAAGACCGAAAGCCCAAATGGTCACTCACAATACGCTGAATGGTTCCATGGCTGAGGGATGTCTCATCTTCAATTTCACTGCACCATTGGCATTAATAATTCCAGAGACCAACAAAATGTTTTCAGGGGTTGTTTTTGTTGATTTTCTCCCGCAGTTTTCCCAAGTAAAAGAAGTCTTGACATTATCAAATTCAGTTATCCACCGATACACTATAGATTTTCCAACACTGTCATCACCATGAACAGAGATAATTTCCTGATAAATTTCACTTCCCGTTATGCCGAGTGAATAACGGGAGAAGGTACGGAAACGAAGATTTTTTCGATTTTCCGCCATCATATAGACAAATAAATCAACCAATATTCAAACAAGTATTCAAAAAATATTTTCTGTCAATATTTTTTTAACTATTACATATTTTTACTCTTTATATGTTACTATATACTGCGCAAGTAATTTCCGCCTTTACAGATCACAAACATAGAAATATAACATCATTCGCACTCTTTCTGGTACGAACCAATATAAACTAGATAGTTTTGACCTAGGCACAATTAGACCTAGGTAGTTTTGACCTAGAATCATTAATTTAGCTTGAAAAGGACAGGGAGAAATTCTACGAAATATACAGGGTGCGGCAGCTATTTGAGAACACGTAATATAGACACCATATCTTTTTGTGTGTTATAATTACATAATTTTATTTTTGCTGGTAGACATGGCAGAAGCTACTCTTAC
>MQRK01246544.1:0-29392 GCA_001938485.1 Girardia tigrina
AAGGTATTAAAAAATGGCTTGATGACTTTCTCGGCGCAAAAGATGAGAAGTTTTTTTTGGGATGGAATCCATAAATTGCCTGACAGATGGGAAAAAGTTGCCGCTTCCGATGGACAATACTTTGAATAAAATATTTTTCACTTTTATACTTAAATAATTGGTTTTTTTTAACAAAAAATACGAAATTAATTAGTTGTACACCCAATAATTAAAATTGCTTTAAAAACTTTTGATTTTAAATATTTAATTATTCTAAATATTCTTTATAAAAATTAATTGTTTCAAAAATTTTGAAATTGAGCCCGACCTTCACAAAACCCACTTACGTCAAATACGGTAGTTGATACTAACGTGACAACTACGGCAGATGCTCAGCTGGAAGGTAGTGAGGAGACGGATTATACACTCCAAAGAGCGGCTCTAGCTCAGAGTGTACGCATGTTATCTGAATATAACGCTTCATGTTTCAAAAGAAACTTTGTCTTTTTTTCTCCGTATCATATATTTTATATTTTATATTATAGTTATTTTTCGTCGCTATAACCATCATTGTTAGGTCATAAATAATTACAAATTTATATATTTCATATCGCTTATTAGACTCAAAATAAATATTTAATAATCTTTATTTGCAGAATTCTGTGTCATATTTTTTCCATTTGATGTTTTGTCCTGTTGTATTTTGTCCTAGGACCATCAATAAAAATGTTAAACAAATCTTTATACCTAAGCAAAATTTAGAAAGGTCAATTAAAACATTCAATGAACCCCTCGTCAATCAAACCTGAATATTCGCCTTCATCAGCATGAATTTCTTGCTGAACGCTCTATTACGAACGAGATCTCGCGCCATTATTCTCACTGCTTCTTCTTGGCCGCTTTTAGCTGCTTTTTTAATATTATTAATTAGTTTTTGATCTTCGGATTCCGTTTTTTGTTGTTCTCTATCCAATTCTCTGATGACTTTTCTAAGAGCTCTTTGATTTTCTCGCATTAATTCTTCAGGTTTTTTTTTCTTTCCAAAAATCTTATCTTTTAACTATAATTATTATACAACGATATTTATTATTCAAATAATTATTTTTGACTATAAAAAGATGCCGATTCACAAAAAAATTATTTCCATCGAAAATTAATTTCGACGGTATAACTATCATTGTTAGGTCATCAATATAATATGAATTTTAAATCTGTTTATCCACAAGTAGTATATACAAATACTGCTTGTATGCAATCAATGAATAATTGTGTCATGTAAACACACTCAATAGTAATCTTAGGATCTAAAGATCTGATATAAAGTGTTTCATTCACAGGTCACTCTCTCCCAATAATGTTTAAACTGATCACATAAAAAATCACGTATGTTAATATTTTGTTAGGATTATAAACTTTTCTGTGTTTTGTAATATTACTTCCACTCACATTACGACCATGTTCATGGACTGGTTTACTGAGATGATGAGATGGCTCTTCAATATATGTCGCATTGGACCCATTGAATGTAAATTGATATATGAGATCCGAACACAATTCAAATGGGGTTGGAGATTTATTACAAAATACATTTAAATTGAAAGTTTAAATTGACCAAATCTTTCAGAATATGGAATACTGGAAAACGTATTTTAAAATTCATAAAAATATTTAAAAAATGACAATAAATTATTTTTAAAAATCAAAAAAAAAACGTTGGTCAAAATTTATTGTGATCAATTTCGACAGATCAACCGTCATCATCAGACTAAATTAACGATGATATACTCGCATTTATATATTAAAGCAATGTTTATGCAATCATTATGTAATTTAAATCATAAAAATACTTTCAATAAAGTTGAAGAGTATTAGTGGTTCTTGGAAAATCGTCAGAATTATTAGTATCAGACATTAAAACTTTTATTATACCACAACAAAAATGTTTAAATCTAATATTTAAACAAATTTATTTATTTTTTTGAGAAACTATTTGTTTTATAAATCTTAAACCGATATAGATAAAAATACATATAAATATTCATATTTGTTTTTTTTATTACCTCTATAATCACTTTTAAATTACGATAACACTTTAAAATATTTAATCGTTTCATTTAATTTTATTACTTTTCTAAAATCGTTTCACATAAAAATTATACACTTTTTTTTACTTTTTATGTTATATTAAAACTCTCAAAAATTTTTATTAGCAATTTAATTGATCTTAATTTTAGTAATTTTATTTTTTCGAATGTTACATATTTAATTATATAAAAATTTTAATTTGTACATATTTAATATAACTTTCTGTCAAAAATTTTCCTAACATTTTTAATTCCTAACAAAGAGGATGGTGTTTGTACATTGATTTTAGGATCAAAGGATTTGATCAAAAATGCTTCACACATCACCCTCTCCCAGTAATTATCAAATTGTGAACACAAAATCTTATAATTATTTACATCAACTTTACTATTCAAACAATTCTTCCTATGTTGAGCAATGTTGCTATCACTTTCTCTGCGATTATGATCCTAAATCCGTTTACAGAGATGACGAAGTTTGTAAGGAATAATGAAATGAATTCTTATTCCAACCCGATATCGGGTCGGGTTCGGGTTCAGGTCACAATCACCCACCTCTATTTAAGATTACACAACAACTCAAAGATTACATAATCACTGCTTGCCTTGCAGATTTTAAATTCATTTTTCTTGATACCTGACGATGACTGTTACACCAACGAAATTAATTTTCTTAAAAAATAATGTTATCTGACAAATGGCGTGTTTTGTTTTATAACTATTTATAATTTATATCGATGAAGTTTAAGATTTAAAAAATTAGTTAGGCAAATTATAGATAAGGGCCCAAAATCCAAGCTTGAAACACTTAGCATTATTAAAAAAAACAGCATTATCTAAATAAAATAAAAACTTAGCAAAAAATACAAGCTGATTTATATTTCATAATTTCTTTAGGACCTGATGTTGGCGGTTATAGCGTCGAAATTAATTGTCAATAGAAATAATTTCTTTTTGTGAAATGGCGTATTTTTATTTTCAATAATATTAATAGTATCCAAAGTTCTTTCTAAAAAACCAAAAATAACCATAAATCACTTACATTGTCCATTATTCAAAACATTCGCGAACAATTATTAAAACTAATTTCATTAAATTCAATATTTGATAAAAATCATTGGATATTTTATTTAAAAAAATATATAATTAAACTTTGCATTTAACTATCAAAAACAATTTCATCTGTATATCTATATATAAATAAAATTTTATTTTATTTCTTTGATTTTATATTAAAACTAGTTAATCAAGAAAGTCTTTTCTGAAAACAATATTTTTTACAAATAGAAGTCCCTCGAAAATCTATAAACATATTCCCAATTTTTAAACAATTTAATCGCTTCGGTGTCGATATTTCGGGTCCACAACTCTAACAATTTGTCTGATCGAGCCGTCTGAGATAACAAAATAACTGGTCCGCTAACGAGAGCCCAATAATTCTGTGCTGATTGGTGATTTTGAAAGCCTAGTCTTTGGAGTGCCGTTGCCGAACGTTAAACAACCAAAATATTGTTTTTCAACCCATGAGAATGATGAAGACTGAAATGCCCTAATCAAGAAAATCAAATATTTTTTTGAAAATGATATTACAAAATAAAATATAATTATAAGGAATCGAAAAATGGATTTATTAAAAAAATACCGACAATTCATAAAGTTATTACAAATATAATAAAATACAAATTTGAATAAAATTGTTTTCTATTTAATTTGTAAACATGGATAATAAGAGGCAATCTTAAATTTGTTTATCAAAAAATATTAATTCATCATTCAGATGATAATTTTTATATTGATTCATGTATTGTCATTAGTAGTTTAGAGTAGGATTAAATTTAAGTTAAATCAAACCACAGAAAGTGGTAGAAAAATCGTTTTACAAATTTATTGAACACATACACACATATGAAGTGAGTTAATATAAGAATAGTAAAATGACTAAAAATGTTCTGTAAAAATAATTTGAAAAAATGTCATTCTATTGTTCATAAAGTCAGAACAGAAACTGAAACATTTAAAAACTTCATGAAAAATACAGCGTAATAATTCATTATTGTTATTAAGAACATTGAGACAACTCTCATTTGAATTTTTATTTCAATCACATTTAGAGTCAATACAACTCTCAGAAAGTTTTTCACCGTTTGACATCGTTCTAATTGGTTTTCTTACTTCTATTTTTAATCATGATTATTCGAACATTTTTTCTAAATCTTTTTTAAATATTTAACTTCTAAAAATATTAATTAAAAATAATAATTTTAACCATTTCCTAATAAAACCAAAAATAATAAAAATGATATCAAATTATTGAAAATGAATTTAATTTAAATTTTATTAAAAATATTTGTTTGAATATTATTTTTAATAAAATTTATATTAAATTCATTTTCAATAATTTGATATCATTTTTATTATTTTAGGTTTTATTAAGAAATGGTTAAAATTATTATTCTTAATCAATATATTTTAGAAGTTAAATATTTGAAAAAGATTTTGAAAAATTATATATATATATTCATAATCAGTACTTTTGTCACAAAAACAGAGACAAGTTTGTTTCATAAAGTTTAATTGCAATTTTGACTCACCAATCTACGTTTACAACATTTAAACTTCCTTATGGGTCAGCTTAGGTTAAGATTCGAGTCTGAAACAGTACCTTAAATATCCCAGTCTTCTTTTCCTAGTGGTTCACATATTTCACTGCTGGGGCATGTCCATCAATGCAGAAACCACGTTTGAATAGTTTATTAGAATTTGGAAATTTCGATTTTATAAGGTCAATTTTACGTAAGCTAAATTATATTTTCAATTCCAACGATATGTTTGAAAGCTGTTTTCTCTGTGATGAACGTGCCCCACCAGTGAAATATGTTCTATGCTACGAAAAAAACACCAGGAAATTCCTTAGGTGCTGGTCCCAACGAACCTAAAAAGTTCTGAATACCGATTTTGTAGGAAATCGGAATGAAAATAATGATACAACGGTTCGCAGTGTCCAAATATTTGAACATCCACATATAATTTCTGCTTTAAAAAACTATTTTTAAGAGTAGTAATTTAAAAATTTCTAGACAGACTGAATTAAAAAGATGATTCTATTTTAATCAGTTTTAGTCTTGTAAATATGAACGAAATTCCTCATTTCTAGAAACAATAATTCACGCTTATTGAATTCATTATTATCTTTTCGTTCCGATTACAGTTCTTAGGTTTTAAGTATTCAAAAAAAACATTACCAATGAATTTTTGGTAAAATGTTACTATTACTAATTATTTTATTGTAAAGGAAGATAGGTAGTCAGAAACATTAACAAGATTTACCTAACCTTACATATGTCAAACTTTTATTTAGTGTCAGTTTCATGAAATTTCGGTATTCTCCACCAACGATGTAATTAACATTTAAAACCTTAAAGCAACTATTTAAAACGCTGATGAATCTGTAATAGGAGTCCTGAAAATGCTTTTAAAATGGATATAGTGAAGTTAATCATCAATAACTTAATACCTTTAAAATGAAAAAAATATGCTCGAAGGGCTGATGACATCAGTCATCAATCGATAATACAATCTTCACAACTCTAATGACTTAGGATTCTTTTATCTTCAATAAAAAGCTCTAAATTTTGGTGGTTGTTTGTATATATACAAGTATATTCTATAAAATAGAAGTTCTTACGCATCAGCGATAGCGTAGCAGACGAAGTAATCACCATGATGGAAAATGCTTTTTTCACAACGGTCATGCATTTTTTGGGTCATTTGCCAAGAAGTTCTGTAACTCAAACATGTACATTTGTCTGAATATCTTGAGCAGATGAGTTATTCTTTCCACTTCAATAAAAAAGAGATAAAAATACAATACCCCTAGACATCCAGTCATACACAGGAGTACCGATACCAAAATTCATTTGAACTAATCCACAAATTATCAGATGCGAACATTCCAACCAAAGACTGAAAAATCAAGGTACAGCGTTACGACTGTCACCGATGAATACAATCGGACTTCTAATATCTATATGTTTAATGTTAATTTTAATTCTCACTTTAGCACGTTTAGTGCGATAGGACCCATCAATGGGCCGTTACTGATTTTCATCTGCTGCGAAACGACCCACGGGCGGGTCGTTTATAAAAATAATGCGGAATATTTAAAAGAATCCCAAAAGTTGGTATTATTGTCATTTTTAGCACAGTAATGTTGATAATATAATATAAAGGTTTGAAATAATAGAAAATGTGTTTACATCGAAAAACACACACAACTTCCCACTTCGATATCTCGAGAGGTACTTACACTATTGCAACCCAAACATAATCCCACCAGTGGACAGTCGGAAGTTTCGCCCATCGCATTCAACGTGTTATGTTTACTCTTGGTTTGACTTTATTTTAATTTTGTCTCGAGGATTATCTAAAGTAATTCAATGTTTTATCTTGACTCTTGTTGAGGACTCGCACTTCCGTGATCTGGAGTTTCAGTGAGGAATTTAAACACGTGGTCTGCAGAGTTGGTGGTTGATTCTCATAGTTCAAGTAATTTAACTGAAATTGAACAGATCGAGTCGGAAAATCCAATGAGTGAATCGAATTCAGTGCTTTGGGAATACCTTGACGATGAGCGTTATTTGGGTGAGATACCGTTGCATTTTCCCACTCGACCCGCATTCCACCAACCAACATCAAGGCACAGCAGCCACCAAACCACTGCACCCACTCTGTCACCACTTATTGTCTTTAAGTTAATTCGTTAATTTGTTTCTAATTAGTTTATTATTTTAGTATTTAATTCTTTTAGCTTAACTTAATTTTACTGTTTGGTAATTTGGTTTTAATCTGCTTTCCATCTTATTTTGGTTTTAATAATTTTAATTTTAGTTGATTCAGTTATGGTTTGGTTTCAATTTATGACTTCGTCATATTTAGGTGAGATGCCGGATTGGGAAACTGATTGACCAGCTCGGTGGGTGTCAGTAACCAGTCGGACCGAGCGGACACCAGCAAGAGCATCATCAAATAGTCAATCCCCAGTTGGTCGATCGTCCCCGGGCCAGTGCCCGCCGGATGATCCCTTCGATGCGTCGATTCGTGATTAGCATAGCTTGTCAACGCAATCGCGCGAGCCCATTTCATGCCGTCGATGTGTGTAAGGCGGTGGAAAGTGTTGCTCGATCAATCGACTCGAAATGACACAGATCGGTTTGCGGTCGGGAATTGGAATGATAATTGAGAAAACCATGTTTCACTCAACGACAAGCTATCCGATAAATCCAAATTTTTGAGCAATTCAATGTAGTCACAGTTAAACGAAATCAATTTTAAAATCCACTCTTTAAAGATATATTTATTTGTTATTCAAAACATCGTACCTTTAGTTTATTCTGTTAACAAAAACAATTATTGTGGTTAGTTAGTTTTTTTATCAAATATTAATTAATTTTTTTGATAGTTTTTTTTGTTATCCGAATCCCCACATTAGGTTATGGTTTCTTGATTTAATTTTCGACTTTTTTTATTGTTCGATTTTTATTAATTATTAAGAACACCAACATGGGTTTTCAAACTTTTATTTTCATTACAATCATAATTGTCTTTTGGACAACTCTCAGCAAAACTTTCATCATTCGACATCGTTCTAAATTGATAATTTTTTGTGCATCTTTGTTAATAAACAATTATTCGAACAAATTTTTCATTATTTTCAGATTTTATTTTTACAGTTCAAATTTTGTAATTTTAGTATTAATTTTTATTTACATATTTATTTTATTTAAAAAATATTTTATTGAAAGAAGGAACATTTATTTAATTCAAAACTTAGTTAAAACTATTTATTTTATTCAAATTTTAATATGAAGATTTGAAAAGATTTAATACTTTTAATGTTTTTACATATCTTATGCTGTACTTTAAAATGTAAATTATACTGGAATAATTATTTATCGTGAACATCTAAAATATCAATTTTCCATCTGAGTGGGAGAAACACATTTCCAAATACTAAACTCAACATACAAAATTCAACAAACCAATTTCAATATACCAAATTTAAAATATTCCTCACAATAATGTTTAACTTAGTTCTCAATTTCGATTTTATTATCATATAACCTAATATTCGGTCTGATGATTTTAATTTGCATATTAATATATTTCCTAATTCAGTTTAATATTTTTTGTGATACGAATTTCTGATTTAGTTTTCTCTTTTAGTTTGGTGGATTTTTGATTTCTTATCTGACCACGTTTTGGTTATAACGATAGTATCGACAGAATTGGTAGAAGTTATTAACTCCAATTTCAGTAGTCACTTATTGTTACAATTTTGAATTACCTTGAATAACCATCGATCCAAATTTAACTTGAGTCCTGTTTAAGTGTCTCAATTATTTAAAAAAGTGTCTCACGATAATTTTAATGAGCGTATACAGGTCTGACGATATCTGATTTAACATTTTCTATAATAACATTTTCGTATTTTTCGAGATCCTACAACCATGTGAACGTCTCGAACTATTTTCGTCCTATTCGTGCTGCATTGGTTCAGGGCCTACTATCACGTCAACATTTCATTTACAAATATTTTTGTTTAATAAGTATAGTCTTTAATAACCATCGATAACCCCTGTATAGTTTTATTCTTATGTATTCTGGAGTAAATAAATAAATTATAATCGGAATTAATCCCGATTGATGAAACCTGTTTACCGATTATGTTGTGTGAGTGTGAGATAATTATATTCGAAGTTTTAATCACAAAAATTCATAAATAACAGATTTATTTAATACCCAATTGTGTATTGTCAATTCACCAATTATTTTGCAATTAATATTAAAACATGAATTTTGTAAAGTTCGCAATGTTGATGTGGTTCCCACTGTTGTGGCTGTAGCCAGTGCTTTTTTTCATGATATTTATATAAAATAATCGGTGTTTTACTTACTGTCAGTCCTTTTTACAGTGGGGACTCACGGGAACGACATAAATTACGGTTTACAAATAAACAACAAGCTATATAAATGTACCAAGTAGCAAATGCTGTTATTCTCTAATATTTAATATGATATCTAAGGCATAGCCTTTACAGGGGGCGTGGCAATATTGATTAAATTATTTGGTAAATAATTATTCGATGTCATTTTAGATTTTACAGTCTTAAAATTAATAATAATTGAACAAACAAAAAAGCCTTGAAATGAAGAAAATCTCAAGTTTTTTTCAGCTGCTACTCCGGTAAGCAAACAATTGAAACAAGAACTTACGGAAGGTAATGATATTCAAACGACAGTCTCAGAAGAAACGTGTGTAGGCGATGTAGACATAGACTCGGACAATGATCAGCC
Organism: Girardia tigrina; assembly: GCA_001938485.1. NCBI lineage: Eukaryota > Metazoa > Platyhelminthes > Tricladida > Dugesiidae > Girardia > Girardia tigrina. The sequence goes on from MQRK01246544.1 coordinate 9,417, forward strand.
AAGTTGTTGGATATTGGAGCAAAAATTAGACTTCTGCGGAAGATATGAGTGCCAGTGCGTTAGAAGAAAAAAGCTCGGCTGTACAGTCTGCCGAAAGGTTGGAACTCTTGGCATAGAAGCAAAAATGGGCATGAAAATATCGAAAGAATGGACTGATGACGAAGTATCTTGTTAAGGAGATGAGAAAAAGGAAACAGCAGAATTCACTCCAAAAGAAAATTTTGCTTCACAAGGAATCTGCTGAACATCAAACTGCTGTAAAGATAGTAACAGAAGTAGAAAAGGAAAAGCTTGAAAACGTAGTTTTAAAGTCATTGACACGTGAGAAAACAGTTACGGCTAAATTTTTTCGCACTGCATACAAAGTTGCGAAACAAAATCAGTCATTTAATAACTTTGAAATGGAAATTGATTTACAAGAAATGAACGGGATAGACATGGATCGCATTCTACATTCGACAAATGCATGTATTAATATTGTGAACCATATAAGCACTGAAATAAGACAGAAGCTGGTCAAAAAAGTGGTTAATTCCAAAAGTAAAATGTCACTGATGATCGATGAGTCTACGACATTGAGTGGAAAATCAACCCTTATAGTGTACTTGCGAAATTGTATAGAAGGCACTGAAATGAAAGAACCAGTAAATTTATTTTTGGACTTAGTCGAAATTCAAAGTGTCACAGCCAACGGAATCTTTACTGCATTACTAGACTGTCTTGAATATTACGGGATGGGTGAAGAATACTTAAAGAACTATTTAGTTTCTGTTACATGTGATGGTGCATCTGTCATGTTGGGATGCAGAAGTGGAGTAAAGAAACTACTTACTGATAAATTTCCATCGGTGATATTCTGGCACTGTGCTAATCACAGACTTGAACTATCAGTAGCAGATACCGTAAAGAACGTTTCAGGAGTCAATAGATTTAAATCATTCCTTGATAAGCTATACGTAATATACCATGCTTCTCCAAGAAATAGTAGAGAACTGCATTCATGTGCTAAATTACTTGAAGTAGAGTTATTAAAAATTGGACGGAGTTTAAGTACTCGATGGGTTTCGTCAAGTTTCCGTGCAGTGTTTGCAGTGTCGACTAATTATGCAGCTCTGGTAAATCATTTTGAAGAAGCAATGACTGATCCCACAAGAAGTAACAATGAGAAATGTACATATGAAGGGTTGAAAAAGAAAATAGCATCAACTAAATTTGTGATGGATCTTGGTCTGATGTGTGATGCTCTTCAAGAGTTATCTGAATTGAGCTTGGACCTACAGCAGCGAAACATGAATCGTTACAAAGCGAATCAAAAAAGTAAAATCACTCGTACAGGTGTTCGTGGAACGAAGGGAAAATCCAGGCCCATACTACAGGAGTGCAACAGCAGCTGCTGAGCATCTAATATTTAATGAAATTTACTACACAACAGAAACTGCAAAAATGATCCTCCTATTGATGCAAATGTCTTTTACGAAAAACTTAGCTAATCAATTGCGAAAAGATTACTGTCTAATGAGGATGTTGAACTAGCCCAATGGACTAGCATACTAGGTCAGAGCCATTGGACAGATAACATGAACAACCAGTTGACATTTGGAGAAGCAAAAATTGAGAAATTGTGAAGCAGGCTGCAACTTAACCTAAGAGAAATCATTCATGGATTCCGTGATTATCTAACGGAAAGAACATATTCTGAAAGAATTATTCCTCTGATACGTCCTCGTAATACAATTTCTATTTCTTCCAGCGAGAGTGAAAGGAGATTCTCACAAATGAATTTGATAATCACTCCAACGAGATCTTCCTCTTATGACAAAAATAGTCTCGCCACTTTTATTCATCAGAATGGTCGGTCCTCCACTAACATATTTTGATCCTGCAAAGTACGTAGACTCTTGGCTGCTTCGAGGCAAACATTCAGCTCTAAACTCACAAAGCAAGAAAAGAAATCGAGATGATTTGTCTGATGAAAACATGAGAAAACTTGGGAAGTTGTTTTAAAGCATAATACGGTACAGTATCATAATACAGTAGAATACATTTTTGATTTTTCTACATAAACTTTAGTCAGGTCGGTTTTTATTATAAATAAACTCTTATTTTCTTATAAAAACGTTTGTCTTTAAATTTCCTGTAAAATAAATTTGTGTTCAGTGAGAAAAATATTCAATTATAGTACTTTTTGACATAAGGTAAAACATATATAAAATGAGTTCCCAAACCTTTTTTACTAGAAAAAATGCACTGACTGTAGCTATTGTGTTGTTCGCCATTTAGCATTGTGATTCTTAAAGTATTATAACTAAAAAACCTTAATTGTAATTATTTATCAACAATCTAAATTATTATAGATTAATGAATTAATGTTTATTCCAAAAATTAATTGAATTATCGATCGTGAAGAATTGTACTAATGTAGGGGTCTAAGAAATGATGCTGAGGGCGTTGTAGCCTGAAGCTCTAATGTAATGAGCATTTACTTCTGTGATCATTTCGTAATTGTGTAAAAATATTAGATCAGTTCGTAATTAAGTCATACTCCGTAGACGCTGAGCAACTGGTCGGGCCATACTCGTTGCAATTTGAGAACCCGAAGATGGATTGAAGTTTAACACTACTCGTAGACGTTAGATGGAGAGTCATAGTTCACTCGAACCCTTAAGAAAAGTGAACGTGTCGAGCACCAGAAAGTCAGCAAGAAATGTAACTAAAGGTGGTACCCGATGACCTAAGGGCTCAAGAGTCTTGCGTGGTAGATTCAGAACATTCCTCCTTAATCCTATCAGACTGAACTCGACACACACAATTTAATATAAAATTATTTTAAAATAATAAAACTCCAGGCGGAGCTACCACAACTGACGTTTTGAATGGAATTTTCTTTAACCTTTCTCATGGTTATAAAATTGTTCCACTATACATTTACAAAAAATATTTACATCATTTCATCAGACGTTTTTTTTCTTTTCTTTCATCATACAAAATATGGATCGTTAAAAATCATTTCAAAGTTTTAAGAGAAAATAACAAATAGAAACTTTAAAATGATCTACAACAATGAAAATGACCAAGATTATAATAACAAAATTTGTAGGAAAAGGATTGGTACAAAATTGAAAACCACATTTAAATCACATGGAAGTTCTAGAAAATAAACTGGTAAATATCATAATATTTTAGCGAAAAAGTTAGTGATTATCTTTTAAAAAGCAGTTGTTCTTAGATCAACTCTTCACAATAAATTTGGTGATCAAAAAGCCAAACCTGAAATAGTATAATACTTTAGTGAAACATGGACTTTTATCGATCTTTCTGACCAAGTGGTTAGATTCTTAAGTAAAAGAGACAGAAGAAGGTCGATGTGCCTATTTTGCAATTGCCTAGACATGGCAGCGCTAAACTCTTACACTGTATATTGTACACGAATTCCTGAATTCCTAATCGATGAAAAAAAGCAAGCTAACTGAAACTTTCTCAACAATTTGTCGACATCTTTGATGAGACTTACAGAGAACAAACAGTTTATATTGAAGATAATGACGAACCACATTAGTCGTTTACGTAAGTTTTTATTTTGTATGAACTAGTGTTAAAAGATAAATTACATAGAAAAGAATATTCAAAGTTAAATTTTTGAATGATTATTTCAAAAAAATTGTGATTAAGAAAAATCATATTCAAAAGGTTTTAAAACAGAATCCGAGTGTAAATATTTTATCAAAAATGTATATTTCGAAGCAATCCTACATTATTGTTCTCACATAACCAGACGAATATTAAAATTTTATACATCATATCTAATTTCTCTAATTGAATTTTAACATTATTTTAATGAATTAAATCTGTATCATATTATTAATATTCAATTTAAAATTATTATTTTGATTATTATTTTTATTATTTTATTATTATTATTAATTACTATTGTTAGGAATTCGGTAAGCTCATAATTTTTTTCTGAATTTTAATAGAAATGTAAAATTTTTAAAATGATAATTCATTAAATTTTATAATTGTACAATTTAAAATATTTCATTAAAATTAGAGTTTAAAAATTATTGTTGAAAACATTTGACTTAAGCTATCAATTAAAAAAGGGAATTTTATTTAAAAAAGAAATTTTAAAATAATAAATTAAATACTTTTGAGATGAAACTAAAGGTAAGACGTCGAAAATGTTTAAGCAGAATTAATAGTTTTACAAATTAAATACAAAATAAAAAGGATGTAGATTCATGAAAGTAAAAAATTAAAATAAAAGAAAATATTCAAAATAAATTTTAAAGTGTTATGTTTAAAAATTGTAATAACTAAAAAAAATCAAGTTAAATATCAAAATTTTATACATTATTAAATAGATAAAAACCGAACTGCATTTTATAAAATTTGTCGTTATTAATTTCGGCGGATTACCTGCTATCAGACTGAATTAACATTAGTTTTTACAGCTTCTATATGAAAATGATGATTATGTAATTAATCATGTCATAAAGGCTCTATTTGAAAATATTTAACGGATAAGTGAGTGTGAAGCTTGAATATTAATTTTATGATCCATGGATCTCATTAATATGGCGTCACACGTTACTCTCTCCCAGTAATTTTTAAATCGATTACACAGAATATGAAAATCCTTTTCTTCGATTTTCCTTCTACATATTAAATTATGTTCAGCAATATTGCTCCCTTTATCCAATCGACTATGCTCTTTCATCCGTTTGCAGAGATGACGAGATGTCTCTCCAATGTGTGTGGCATTACACCCATTACATCTATATTTATAAACAAGATCGGAGCACAAATCAATAAGAGAGTTAATAATAATAAGTATAATACACCTATGATTTGGAATGATCCAACAAAATCATTTAGTTTCTGCCATTCGAACAGTACTTTAGTCATGACTTTAGTAATTGTTAAGAGAACTCACACATTTGATAGAACATTTATCACATTCACAATTTTGATCATCTCTTTGACGATCAATAGCTTTCGCTTAAATTCATCACTCAATATTTAATACTTCTCATCCAACATCTGAACTAACTTGAAAAGAATTAATTTATTTAAAATAATCACTTTAAATTATATTGGTTAAAATAAAATTATTTTTTATAATCATTTAAAAGCATTAATTTGATATAATCATTTAAAAATTTACAAAAATAAAATTACTAAAATTATTTAAAATTTACAGTAATAATACTGGGTAACAAATTTTTATAAAAGTCATGTTTTTTAGCACTTTTTAGTGTTTCTTAATGTAATTTTGCTCGCTGATTCAAAAAATAACATCAGTTTCTCCTAACTTCAACGGTTCAAAAGATAAACTAAGTTTTATATAATTAACAATTAACTACTATAATTAACAATTAACTAAGTTGTTAACAATTAACAACTTAATACGAGAAATCAATTTTAACTACCTTACACAAAATTAGCAAAATATCAACACAACTGAGAGTTACAATGTCTCCTTTGTGTATCCAATAAATAAAGTGATTCAAGTAATCCTAAGTTCTTCAAAAATGCGCAGTAGATCGTTTTTGTCCCTTATGAGTTGTGTCATCTGTGAGCAGCAAACTCCATATATAGTCACCCATCATGGCATCGTCCCAACGTCCTTGATATCGCTTCTCCATCACCCTAATGTACAAGGTTGTCAACTAAGTTTTTTCCAATGCATTTGTTGTTGTATCTGGAGATCTATAACCGCTACGAAATCCAAATTTGGTGTGCATATTGTATGATTAATACACATTATAACTATCAAAAGTTCATTAATATTTATTTCAGTTTACATATTAAAAAATGCAATAAATTAAAAATTGTTTATTTAGAGTAATACAATATTACTATATTTTTGCCATCTTTCAAAATAAACTATTAATTTCAACCGACAAGACGTGAGAAAGCTTATTTTCTATTGTTGGAAGCGTAAATTATCAGCTGTAGACATTGCAAAAGAGATAAACAACACACTGGGAGAAGGAACAACTACGTCAAGTACATGTTCCAACTTGGTAAAGAAATTCGAGAACGGTAACTTTGATGTAAAGGAAGAAGTTCGCAGTTGTCGACCTTCTTATGAGGTGACAGGAGATATTGAACGAATTCTAGAGGAAAACAAATTTGCAACAACGAAATTCATTGGCCAAGAAATTGGAATTAGCCACGAAGCAGTGCGTCAGAATCTCATGAAAATGAACAAACTTTACCTCGCCAACGTGTGGGTTCCACATGTTTTAACAGAAGCTGCTAAGGAAAAGAGAATGTCTGTATGTAAAAAACTACTTGCTATGTACCACAGTAACATCAAATAGTGACTGTGGATGAGATGTGGGTATTCTGAGAGAATACATCCTCATACACTCACAAATCTTGGCGTGGAAGTGGCGATGAGCCTGCTACAGAATCCAAAGTGAGGTTAACCACGAGGAAGCATCTGACTACCGTCTTCTGGGATTCGAAAGATGTGAACTTGATGGGTGTGTTAGAAAATGGAAAAACCATGACGGCAACATACTACTACAGTTTGCTGGAAAAGCTGAAGACAGCTATCCTGGTAAAACAACGACGGAAAACCACGGACGGTTTTTTGTACCTTCTTCAGGACAACGCATGTCCACATACGGCACATCTAACCAAGGCCAAGATTGCAGAAATGCATCTAAACATCCTGCCACATCCCCCCTATTCGCCGGATCTGGCTCCTTCAGACTACTATCTATTTTTACCAATGAAAGGAGCTTTGAAAGGTCAGAACTGTGCATCTTCTGCGGAAGTTCAGGAGAAACTTCAGGAGTGGTTGAACACCCAGGCCGGATCCATCTTCAATAAGTTGCCAGGACGTTGGCAACGTTGCATTAACAATAATGGCTGCTATTTTGAACACTTGGCTGATGATGATGAATGATTGGACATTATATTTGATAGTTTTTGTTATTTTCGGAAAAAAACTTAGTTGACAACCCCGTAAGTGGTGTGCCCTTTGCTAACATCTCCAATATTTGGTCTAAGGAATTCCAGGTGAGAGTGCAGATAATGCAGATTTGTTGACATTCTAAAACCCAAATCTTGGTAGCTGTTGAGTAATTCTTCAATCACTTCCTTATAATTATCCGCTCTGTTGTTGCCAAGAAAATTAGAAACTACATACTTAAAAGCAGTCCAGGCCCTCTTTTCTTTTTCTTTCATTTTAATCTCTAGACTTTCTGATTCAAACATATGTCTCACTTGTGGTCCAACAAACACATCTGCTGATACATTAGCTTATGATAGCTTTGGAAACAATGATCTGATCTCTTTAAGGGCTTCACCACTTGAATCTAGGGCTGTTACAAATTGTTTAATCAATCCGAATTTTATATGCAGTGGAGATAGAAGAATTTTGTCTGCAGACACAAGAGCAACATTTTTCACTCGTGCAACATTTTTTTCGTTCAGGTCATTCTCTTCGGACATAATGATTTGCTCTGTCTATGCTATCCCATAAACAAAGAAAACAAGGGAACTTTGTGAATCCACCTTGGAATCCAAGAAGAAAACCAATCATCTTGAAATCTCCACAAAAATCCCATTTGTAGCTATCGTGGTTGACCTTCTGCAGCAAAGTTCTAACATTGCTATAGTCCTACTTCAAGTGGACACTGTGGCTGATTAGTTCCGTATGATTCTGATCGCCATTGTTGAGTAATACTGCTTTTAAACTCCTAGTAGAGCTGTCAATAAATAGTCGCCATTGATCTGGTTGATGTGTGACACCGATAGCTTCAAACAGTCCCATAACGTCTGAACAAAAGCAAAGTGTTTCCTCAACTCTAAAGTACTGAGCAAATGTAGTATGTCTATTTCGGTACTTAGAAATTCTCACACTTGGATTCAATCAATTCCATTCCTTTAGGCTAAATGAAAGCAGTTCAGCGCCTGCTTTAGGAAGGTTTAAGTCTCTGAAACAATCATCAAGTACTTGTTTATTTGGAAAGTGAGGCTCTTTAGACTGCCAAGCTTCTTGTTCTTCTTCATACTCATCGTCTTTATCCGATAGTTCCCTGTAGGTTTCATTTTGTTCTGGTGATTCTGGAACAGGTAAATGTTCATCATATGGCACTGCTGTAGTAGAAGAAGGTATATCAGGATAGACTAGTTTCTTCTTATCCTGTGGTTTCTTATAAGCATTGATATCCACCATACAGAAGTAGCAGTCGTCAATGTGATTTATCGGCTCCCTCCAAATTCTAGGGACTGAAAAGGGCATTCGTTTCCTGCTACCTCTTAGCCACCCTTCCAATGTTGATTTTCAGCATCCGCATATAACATGACAAGCTAAGGATTTATCTTGATCTCCTATGGGCATTCCAAAATATTTCTCATATGCTTCGCAGTACTTCGTGTCCCTAGATATCTTATATTTGATTTGAGAGGGGCCAAAATAATATCCACAAACATAGCAAAAACAGTCAGATGATAATTTACAGTGTCTAGACGACATTTTTATCTACAAACAAATAACAAAATCAATATTAATATGAAAATCGTCAATGATTTAACAAAATAATGGTTAGCGGAGCCATAAAAATGAATTTTTCAAAAAATGGCTTTTTCATCCAAACCGCTGTAGCTACATAAAAATAATTGTTACCACTAGAATCAGTTCGCCAAAATTGTATAAAAAACACTAAAAATGAAATGAAACATTTTTTTGTTGCCCTGTGTAATAAATTAAAACATTTGAATATTAAATCTAAATTTGAATAAATTAGTTTCAAATTATAAGAATTAAAATATTAATCATCCGTCTGATTAGGAGAGACACAATCCTAAATCAACACACAACACTTAAACATGCAAACACTACACAAAACATCAACAGACCAAATATTCCTCACAGTAATTTTAAAAATGTGTCTGTAAAAGACAATAACATTGAAATTCCGTTGCGAACAAATAATAATAATCCTAAATACGTGATTATTGCAAAATCAGGATCCTATTCACTGCAAATATTTTCTTTATATGAGTTGAATGACTTCGTTAGAAAAATAGGTCATTCAAGAAAACAGCTGGGTTTTTAGGCTGGTGATTTTTTAAAAAGAACTTTGACATGAGGAACTACTTTTTCATTTTAAAAATATGGAGAAGATTTACTAAAAATTTTATTAGGAAGAAGATTTGGCACTTTGAAGGGATGTTTAATATGTAATTAGAAAAGAGGTCATCCATATTATCTAGATTAGCGAAGACTTCTCATTAACAGCTCTAAGAGAAATTACAAATGTGTCTTACTTTAAAATGGCAACAAATAAACTCGTATTATTTCTGGATGTTTGGCTGCACCTAATGAAAATTATGAAAACATGAAAAGGTAAATGGAAAAGATCAATAACAACGAATATTATTAGATCACATGTAGTTATATCAAAGTACTAAGACTTGTGTTACCTTAGCAAAGTGGCTATATCAAGGTTCTATTTCCTTGTGATTGAGGAATAACAGAGCTTAAGACCGACACTGGAATTAAAGATAGGGTCAAAAGAGTAATTAATTTGCTATTTGTAATGCACAATTAGTAGAATCCAAGAAGATTCGTCTTCCCCAATTTCACATAAAGCTATTGATGAAACTATTAGTTTTGGGCGTTTGATCAAGATAGAGACTATATTAAATAACATAGTTTTAAATTTACAGCTGTCACTAGCACTAAAATATACACTAGAGTAATTTACACACCCCCAAAGAATGAAACCTAATACGTATGACAAATGGAACTCTTTCGATGCTGTTGTTCATAAATTTTTGGTTAATCATAAAGCTAAGAACTAAAACGATATGATTGAAAAGCTTCTTGCTAGCTATAAAAATCTTAACAGCAACATGATTGTAAAGTTTCATATCTTCCACAGTCATCTTTCATATTTCTCAGATATTCTGGGATCTCTAAGCAAAGAATGGTAATGGAATAATCGAAAGGAGTCATCGAACCTTTCTGAGGAATTTTACCCAGATATCAAAATGTAGCACTAGAATAATTCATCAACGACACAACAGGTATAAAATATATTCAAAAAACAACGCGTTTCAAATTAACCCCACAAAATCAAGAATATTAAAACAAAGTTTTAACCATCAATATACATATCCCCCAGATTCGGAAGAATCTAACTCATCCATGTGACATAATCACAGAATCTCCTCAGAGGTCGGCGCTCACGAACGATCGATTCCATTTTATCTTGTTGTGAAGAATCGCTTAGATCCGAAACACTCAGTTGAAATCGCGGTCTTAGATCACCAACATAACGCAACGAGTCAACATTCCTTATGGTTACTAAGAATTTGACTGGACTTGTTATCCCCTTGATATCTCCTTCAACCCATTTTCGTTGCATCGCTGGGTCTGATTTGGTTTCACCCATACTTTATCTCCCTCTTTGAACTTGGTTAAAAATTTATCTTCGCCAATATAATCTGTTGAGTTAACGACCAACTTCAACTGAGGTTTATACCCGTAAAGAATTTCGGCTGGGGGCCTATCGTTTTTTCCTGGAGTATTATTCATCCAATAAACAGCTTCTTGGATTCCATTCCCTGCTCTTGCGGCTAACGCCTTGATGGTTCGATGAATCCTTTCGATTATTCCATTACCATTCAGTCTCTTTACAGCACGGTATATGACATTGATGTTCCACGCCTTCATCTCCGATTTAAAGGCTTCAGAATGGAAAGAAGAATAATTGTCCACTAACAACTGGGTAGGATCTCCACGTTCACAGAAAATATTTCTCAAGTTCTTAATGACTTCAGAAGCTTCCTTGCCACTAATTTTTCTCCATATTGCAAACCTTCATGGTACCACAATCAATCATTGTAAGATATTTGGACTCTTCAAACTTTGAAACGTCGATGGAAATTCTTCTCCAAATTTCGTCGACTTCGAGATTTTCTTTTTCCCATCGAACCGGTGCCAGATGAATGGATTGAAAATGATTACATTGAAGGATGATTTACTGAATATCTTTTTCACTGACATTGATTTTGAACTCTTTCGCCAAATAAATCGATCGCTGTAGTCCCATATGCGTTCCGTCGTCAATTTCCTTAAATTTTTCGATGTCCGATTTTAATAGAGGTAATACAACATTATCGGTCACTTCAAGACGGTTTATCGGAAACCATTTTTGAGGAATTATCTTGAGAATATCAGCATCATTCATCTCTGACCTGACGTAGACCACACACAATTTTAAATTATATTCACTCATGAGATCTTTTAGCAGATTTAATTTTCTACGGATTAATAACTCAGAATCAACCTTAATCTTGTTTCTTTGAGTGTTATCATTTACATTCTATCCAACCACATAACACTTGACTATCGAGTCTCAGCTCAATATCGGAAAAACCCCAAGTGATCGTTAAATTTAACCCTTTAACGGCCGCTTTTAGCTCTGCTAAATTAATATGCCTACAGCTATTAACTTTTCGAAGCCATGAAGCGTCCTTAATTCCTTCCCCATCAACATATAAACAGACTCCTAATGCCAATGAACTTGCATCGCACCAGACGGTGGCCCTATTTTTATTCTTCACAGACCAAATTCCTTTCGTACAATCATTTACCTTTATCCTATCCACTATGTCCCCAATCGCTTTCTTTAACTCGTCATGTATCTGACTGTCCCAGTCTCCGATAGATTGCCATGTAAGATACGAATTTGCGATTCTTAACCAACCACAGACGGGGTTGATACCAATGACTTGACCACAAAAGGAATACAGATCTCGTCTTTTTTTGATCGTATCGGTACACTTCTAGACCTAAAATTCTCACTGATTTTTCTTGCTGAAATTTTTCAGGATCTTTCGAAACTAATCCGAATTTCATTAAATGCTCCTTCCCGCTCTCTACTGATACTTTACTTTCATCCACGAATATATCATCAATATACACGTCAGCAGCTTTATTAATATCAGGATCCATGGACAAGACTTTCTCCACTATTTTCCTCATAACCGTTGATCCCACGTTTTAATCAAAACCCATTCTGGTTAACGCATATTGCTTATGTTTATGCAACATCGTTTGATATGGTAAAATTTCGTCTTCAACAAACACTTGCATATATGCTCCTTCAAATCCAACATCGCACAATTGTCGGACTTTTTTCTCCACTTCCGGAGCTTCTCATCACAGGCCACACTATTTCCACTACATACATCTACGTAAATATTGATATTTCTAAAATCGAAAACAGGTCAAACTTTATCTTTATTTGTTTGAACTTCCGGAAAGATGGGAATAGTACACTTAGGGTGCCCAAATTTACATTCGTTATACAAAATTCATAATGCCTTTTCGATCCAGTGTTCTATAACTTCTTCGAATTTGACCTTTGATAATGCACTGACATTATAGGAATCACAAAAATAATCAAATTTGGGTTCTTCTCCAATCGACCATTTCCATCTTAATTTTCAACACTTGTCATATGACACCTCAAAATTCTTCTCTGTTATTTTCATACAGTCGACTTGTTTTGAATCTAAAACATCCGCCGCGGTGCAATTCACTTTCTCACAGCCGAAAAGGGCCTCTTTATAAATCTTCACACCTTCAAACTTGTGAATCACATCAAAACAGATAATAGATTTTGTGGCGCTTCGATTTTCCTTGAATAATCAAATGATTTAAATTTTACAAATTTCAATAATGTAAATAACATTCAATTTTTTTTACTATTTTACTTAAAAAATTATTAATCAACTAATTTATTCAAAGCACATTTTTCTATAAAAAATTAATCAGAAATGCCTAAATTAGTTGGAAAAAAAATTTAAATCAAAAACAATAATTAAATCAACGAAAATAAAATTCAAATAAAAAAACGTTTTTTTGTTTGAATAAACAGAATTACCGAAAATGTCGAAGTCAAAAACTGTAGAACAACGAGGGATCTCAATCGCAAACGAATATTTTCATTTTAATAAATTTTGTAGCAGGGTTCTTTACCTTTTTTGTTTCCCTCACACGAGAAGTGTGATCGAGCCCACTACATTATTGGTGTCAGAAGCTATCAAGAACCCGATTCCGGCTACCAGAACTTCAATTGTGCCAAACATCAACACGAATTCGATTCCGGCGACCTCAACACTCATATGTTTCTCATCAGCAATGCCGATGACTCGATATGAGCCAACAATCGCCACCAATCGTTTCTCTGTGGATGCCGACAGACCACCAGGTTGTCACAATCAATTCCTTCGATCTGGAAACTGCATTCTGGTTCATCAAATCAACCCTCAACTCTATTCACCGAGACTCCGGATACCGACAGCCACCGCTAAAGTTGCGACGCTTACCGACAAAGCGGCTCTTCAGGTTTGTCCGATTGATTTTGGCATTTCTTCATAGAATATTAAATTATCCGGAAATTGTGTCTTCGACATTTTATATAAATATTTTACTAATTTTTTCTATAATAAGTCCTTTAATAATTATATTAATATTAAAAAATCTTTATACGTGATGGAATGGTTTGATTTTTCGGGGGGATTGAGTGACTATAGATGCTACCACACCTTTTTCTCTGCGTACAACACACATGGCATCACGTTCCCAACCGTTAGTTATCACATAAATATTTTCTTAAGCATGACATCGGGAATTATCTGTGGCGGTTACATCATCGATCAATGACACCATCCTCTTATTATCACACATTCGCAGTTGTCAAATCTGGTTGTCTTGGCACACAAAACCATTGCGTCCACACCTCACATGGCTTGACTACGGTATACAGAATCAGTCCTACATAACCGTTAACGATACTATACCGGGGGGATGAATGACTCAACGACACAGTTACAAGACATCAACGTCATTTCACTACCACCAACACCGCCACCGTACTTTTCAGACAAAGATGGAACACCACAAGGTTGGTTAAGAATTCTGGAAATGAGGTTCCACATACAGCGAATCACTAGCCAAGTCGCCATGTTCCACCATTCATTATGTGTGATTCCACCCGAACTTCTGCAATCTGTTTCACTACACATTACGACGATCGGCACACACGATAAACCTTTTGAAGAATTAAAAAAACACATTCTCCGATGTTTTCAACCTTCAATCGACGATATTTTTGCCACATACTTCAAATCACAACACATCGGTCACCAGAAACCATCTTACTTTTTAAACAAGATCGTGACAGACTTAGAAACTATACACCCAGGAATCACTAATGGACCTCATTTCGATCTACTTAAGCGTTTTTTTTCTGCGGTCACTTATACCACTGGCTCAAGCCGTTCTTGCTAGCACTAATGTCACCGATCTTACTAAACTTGCCAAAATTGCAGACAACATCATGGCCACACAACCGACCGAATCAAACACATGTTTTGCTGTGAACACACAACAGACACAATTAACCTCAACCACACCACCAGATACACTCTCTACACAAATTGAGGCATTACAAACACAAATGCAAACAATCACGACACAAATAACGGAACTCAGTGCCATGAGGTCACGAGAATCCCATCAGAGACGTCCAGCAACAAGCCGAAATAGATCCCCCAGTGCAAACGTGTGTTGGTATCATTCGAAGTTCGGTCGAGAGGCAAGGAGATGCCTGCCAGGATGCACCTGGAAGAACCAAACAAACGAATTGGAAATGGACACAGTCTATGTTAATCACTCCCGTCTAGGGGATCAGGCAAAACGATGCGCGCCTGGCTGTACTTATAAGCCGTCAAAAAACTAGGTTCGTCTTCAGTCTTCGCAGCCGACACAGAAGACGATGATATATGCTGTGGAATTTTCGTGTGCGATGCTGCCGTTACCGCTCCGCATACTACCAGATTGACATTTTTAATCGATACGGGCTCCGCCATCTCAGTCCTGCCAAAAAGCGTGCAACCACAAACTCGACGCACAGTCTCACGTCTCACGGCCGCCAACGGTTCAATCCTTCATACCTATGGTTCAGTCAGCATGTCATTTAACCTCGTCCTGCTGGACAAACTTTTCCAATGGACGTTTACGGTTGCCGACGTCACACAGCCGATTCTCGGGGCAGATTTCTTCGCCCACTTCGCTTTGCTCGTAGACTGCAGGAACCGGAGACTTTTTCGACTTCAAGAATCAAAAACGGCTTTTCACACACCATCCAGCACTCCAGTGTGTACGTTGTTGTCTAACCCAAATCAATTCATTTAGCTAAACTTTCCAAACATCGTTGGTAACTCCACCGTAAGCTCATTCTCGGGTAGTTGCATATCAAACCACGTAATCATCACCAATCCATGCGCACCCATACGACAACGCCGCCGGGAACTATCTCAAGAACGACGAATTCTTGCCGAGAAAGAATTCTCTGAACTCAAAACTTCTGGCATTGTACGATGCTCCAGTTCACCGTGGGCAGAACCACTCCAGATCGTTCCCAAGAAGGATGGTTCCATCCGAATATGCGGCGACTACAGAGGGTTAAACCAGGTCACAACGCCTGATTCATACCCGATGCCGTTAATCACCGACATTTTGCAACGTTTTGCGGGGTGAAAAATCTTCTCGTCACTCGATTTGGCAAGGCTTACCAATAAATACCAGTCGACGAAGCATCCATTCCAAAAACAGCCGTTGTCACACCATTTTGCCTTTTCGAATATCTCCGAATGCCATTTGGCCTGCGCAACGCATCGCAGACATTCCAGCGCCACATTGACAGCGTGCTCCACGGTCTGTCCAACACAGTAGCATACGTCGACGACATCGTCGTAACTTCACCCGATGAAGACACACACCAGCAGCACCTGTCTGAAACACTTGCCAGACTCAACGAGCACCAGCTCAAACTAAAACTTTAGAAATGCAAATTCTTTCTGACACAGGTCACATTCCTAGGACACATTTTGTTAACCGACGGCATCCGTCCTCTACCGGATCGAATCAAAGTCATAGCCGAGATTCCCCGACCGGAAACAGTCACATCCATGTGCAATTTTCTCGGTCTGGTTAATTATTGTCGCATATTCATCCCACACATATCCGCAACACTCGCTCCATTCACCAACATGTCCTTTGGACCAAAGAAACAATTTCTTTTCAACAGATTAAACGCGATATCGCACACTCAACAACACTCAGATACCCGGACGGATCACTGCCAATAACCTTGACGACTGATGCATCGAACATCGCGATCGGAGCGGTCTTGACACAGATACGCGGAAACACACCAGAGCCACTGAAATTCTACTCACAGAAGCTATCACCAGCTCAAACCAGATATTCCACGTTCGATAGAGAGCTCTTGGGACTATTTCTCTCAGTTAAACACTTCGAACATCTCCTTATCGGCAGATCTTCGACAATACTTACCGACCACAAACCGCTTCTGCAGATCTTCCAGATGAAGAATCCTTCACCACGTCAACAGCGGCAGATCAGTTACCTCTCACAATTCGACACTGACATCAAATTCATCGCCGGCGCAGACAATGTTGTGGCCGATTGTTTCTCGAGGATAGAACTTGCGTCGTTGAATTTCGAACCTCTATTCACACAAGAAATACTGGAACAGAACTCTCCTTCGGACAAGGACCTGGCCATCTTCAGGGAACGACCAACTGCACGTGGTCGCATCTACTTTGACACTTCCATCGCTGGATGTATACGTCCCGTTTTGGGCCCCGCCCTCCGTTCTGTTGCATTCAAGGCAGTAAACAACATAGCTCACGCGGGTTCCGAGGCGACCTTCGAACTCTTGCGTACTAAGGTCATCTGGCCATATATGCGGCGAGATTTCAAGTTATGGTGCAAAAGCTGCCTACACTGCCAAGCCAACAAGACGGGCAGACACACCAAACCACCAATACTAAACTTCCCAACCGACAGTCGTTTTGACATCATTCACATGGACATTGTCGGTCCCTTACCAACGTGCAACGGATACTCCTATCTTCTGACCATCATTGACAGGAACACACGCTGGCCAGAAGCGTTTCCGATGCGAACTATCACCACGGAGTCAGTAGTCAACATTTTGGTTGACAATTGGATAACACGATTTGGCGTTCCCAAACGACTCATAACTGATCAGGGACTTCAATTCGAATCCAACATATTCAATAACCTCCTCAATAGACTAGGTACACAACGAATAAAAACAACAGCGTTCCATCCGCAGTCTAATGGCATCGTTGAAAGGTTTCATCGCACACTCAAGAATTCCTTAAGGACTTTGGCCGCCGCTAAGGACTGGGTCAAACAACTTCCTCTCATTCTACTCGGGTGGAGGAACATTCCCAGCAGCCGCCACGGCTCCTCGCCGGCTCAAATGCTGTTCGGTTCAAACACTTCACTTGTGAACGAATTATTCTTCAGCGACAGCCCCAGTAACGATGAACACTTGGAACAGGCACGAAAGTATTTCAAAAATTTAGATACTTCATCATCATCACAAGACGCCTACAAGGTTTACGTTCCCAAGGCCCTGAAAAACGCGAAATTCGTCTGATTAATTCGAGAACACCCTAGCTCTCTACAAACCCGATACACCGGTCCCTACCGCATGCTTCACCTGGACGTGCAGAAAAACACTGCGACCATCAAATACAACGGCACACGCCGCGTAGTTAACATATGCAAACTGAAGTCATGCATTCACATTGAGGACGACTCAGTCGAGACGCACACAGTCTATGGTCTTACCCCAAAACACAAGACAGTTCGGTTCTCTCCATGGGTGCAATCATCCAATACCATCCTTCTCAGTCCTACAAAACCATAAGAATCATCTCACCGTATCCGACTTCTTCAGGGGGGGCTTTTGTGGCGCTTCGATTTTCCTTGAATAATCAAATGATTTAAATTTTACAAATTTCAATAATGTAAATAACATTCAATTTTTTTTACTATTTTACTTAAAAAATTATTAATCAACTAATTTATTCGAAGCACATTTTCCTATAAAGAATTAATCAGAAATGCCTAAATTAGTTGGAAAAAAAATTTAAATCAAACAAAATAATTAAATCAATGAAAATAAAATTCAAATAAAAAAACGTTTTTTCCTTAAATAAACAGAATTACCGAAAATGTCGAAGTCAAAAACTGTAGAACAACGAGGGATCTCAATCGCAAACGAATATTTTCATTTTAATAAATTTTGTAGCAGGGTTCTTTACCTTTTTTGTTTCCCTCACACGATAAGTGTGATCAAGCCCACTACAGATTTATAACCCGACAAAATTTTATTCACAATCATACCTGCCGTAGATCATTTTTCATCATTAATAATAACCTCCAACTCCGACTTCCAGAGTTCCAACTATACTACCATCCATCATAGTTATCGTCCGATCAAATTTCGACGGCTTTCCAACGACAATAGTTCTTGATGCTCCGGAATTAATTAAAGCCTCAACTTTCCGGTCATTATTGATAAGAGACCTAGTAATTAATCTTAATCCAGGAGTACATCCATCCTCTACTGCGAGATACTCAAATCTCCGTTTCCCAAATGATAATTCTTAGCCAAATGACCATAAGCCCTGCATGCTTTGCATCTTAACCCGTTTCTACACTCGTCGGCAAAATAAAATTGCTGCAAACATCTAAAAAACGTCACGTTAGACTTATTTGACCGCCCTGGAGAACTTTTATGGTGATTCTCTTCCGCCGTTCTAACATTGGTCTCTTGTGACTTTTTATAGACTTTAACGATGTCATTGTTAAACCCACCACGTCCTCTTGTGATATTAGTTCGAGAAACCACCATTGAGATCTCATTTTCAACATTCCTCTCAACTTTCAACAACTCTCTAGCCAGTTTCAGCATTTCAGGAAGCGACGCTACCTGACTTCATCTGATTTCCTTTTTTACACCGACCGGTAGACCATTATAGAATGCACATAGGACTACATTTTCTACACTTCGTACTAGCTCATTGATGTCAGCACAATATTCATTTACGGTTTCATCATTCTTTAATTTGCGGTCCAATAACTGCTCGAATAAGTTAAACTCATCTATATCAAACGCCTTAATTAAAATACTCATTACCTGATCATAGTCTCTTTGTTTTCATCCATATTTTCATATATTTTAAAAACAGATCCTTCCAAGAAAAGAAGCAAAATTTTTCCCAACTCCTTCGAATTCCTTGAGAGCAGGCTATAATCTCGAATTTTGTTTTGTATTCTTTGATCGGGATCGACTTTCCGTCAAGTTTGGGGATCATCGCTTACAGTGTTTTAACGTCCATTTATCCCGACTAGCTTGTAGCACTAACAAAACAAAAACATTGGTGCAGGATTGTGAATTAAATCCTTGCGTGTATTATAAGTTTCTCTATATTCCATTGATTTATTTGTAAATATAATAATCTATTTCGTAAGAATGTGGAATTTCTTGATCATCTTGAGTAGAAGTTGATTTGCTGGGGATTGTTGGGCGGAAGTGTGATAGGCTCCCAAATTCATATAAAGATTCTTTGGATTTAGAATCTTCTTCCTCATCCATTGATGGCCATGCGACTTCTGTATCTGTTTGGCTAAGTCGTTCATTCAAAACTTTCAGAGATAATTGCTTTCAAAGACGACTTCTTCCAAAAATACAAAATAGAAATTGAAGTAGCAGAACTGATATCGTAGCAACAGTCGATCTTTCCACAGATGTTTAGACAGGGCAACATATTTATTATAAATTATGGTACACCATATTTTAAATTAAAAAAATTATCGCCAAAACGTTTATTTATTTTAATAAAACAAATTTAATTTAAAATTTAAAAATAAAAATTTTAAAATAATTCTTTTAACTATCATTAATTAAAGTTATTATTAGTGTGAGTCATAAGTTGTGGGGCACTTTTTATTAAAAATTAAAATGTTCATAAAACAACGCACAATAAAGATTATGATTCGAAATAAAGTCCATTATGTTCAATACATTGTA
>MQRK01246545.1:0-10048 GCA_001938485.1 Girardia tigrina
AGACGCGGGCGATCGAGAAGCGGATTGGATTTGGACGCGCCAGCGATCGAGAAGCGGATTGGATTTGGACATGATCGAGTTGACGTCAGGGTTCGATTCGTGGACGGCGTTAAATCTGACGATCAATTACGGATGCCTATCTGGCGAATAAGCGCGCCGAACGAGCCGCTGATTAATCGTAGGGTGGAACAGGAGTTCTGCCCATGAGAGAGAGGTGGAAGGCGCGAAGAAGATGAAAAAGTGAGTTGCTGCAAACTCGGATGGAAAATCGGAGAAAGTGAAGAATTTGGTGCTGCTAAAGGCGCTATTGTTGAGCCGTCTGAGCCTACTGCATGTGTGAGTTGATGTCAGGGGGAGTGTAGAGATATTTATCAAATTTGTTTGATTTGGTGATTCATCCCCGTAATTTTCGTTTTCGAAATAAATCTTGCTGCAACAGCCTTGCCTTTTGCTTTTTTACATTTAATTTTAATCTATTAGAAATTTGATAATTAATTAGTAGAATAAATCTTTTCCATTGTTTTCAAAAATTAAGATGAAACTCAGAAAATATATTAATCAAGAAAGAATGTCGAATAGCGAAAGTAGTTTGAATAATTTTTGTAATGACAATTCTGTTTGTGATGTTAATAAATGTTCGAAAAATCATATTGATGTTGTTAGGAGCTGTTCATAAATTACGTTACACATTTAGGGAGGATGGTAGTCTAGAAGTTTGTGACATTTTATGACAGGGAGGGTATGACAATTTGTGACTTCACAAAGATTTGCTGAGATAAAAATCAATAGTATCAAATCCTAAAATATTTAAGTAATCAATGATAAAATTTGAAGTACGAGTTTTTCATGATTTAATTTTTTTTATTATTTTTGACTAAATTAGTGTATAATTAAATTAGTTCAATTGATTTTTGTAGCCTAATTTGCTTCTCAATCAAAATTAAAAATGTTTAATATCGTTTACTTATATAATAACTTCAAACTACATGAGAATTAAATTAAAAACAGAAATATATTAAAAAATTTGCAAGTTTTTAAATTGACTTTTAGATTTATTCTCTTTATGCATATTGCAAATTTTATTGCTTACGTTCTTGAATAATTTTTGAATTTTAGAATTATTTATTTTTGTAACGGTATTTATATTTTTGAATAATTTATTTATCGATCGAGAAAACAAAATTATTGAAAGGTAAATTTCTTAATTTTTTGTTTGATTCATAACTCCAAGATCCTTATTTTTAAATGGATAATGTAATGCATAATGGAACCACGTAGTAGCTTCTTCAATTTTTTTCCTAATCGTGTTTTGCCACCGTCTACATCGATGCAATATAAACCAGACATAAAAATTGCTAGTCCAGGAGATAGTGGTGCAAAGTTTATGAATTTATTTCAAAATCAGGCATTTTCCAGTCAGAATATTACTTACGAGACATACTGTCCTTCTATCAGCCAAATTGTTTCAAGCCAAGTATGTGTATACTGTAATTTATATTGCGCTTCTTTAGAAATGTTGAAAATTCATTGTAAAAGCATCTATAATCGTATTATCAACACTAAAAAGAAGCTAAAAAAGTAATAACAAAGCGAAAGAAAGAAATTTTGATTGAAATTGATGAAGATGTCGAATGGATAAATGAAGAACATCTCGATGCTCAAGTAAATGAATCTGGAAATACTTTTTGATCGCAAGATTTGATGCATCCAGACAGACAAACAAACAAATGAAACATAATAAAAGCTTGTAAAAAGAGATTAAAATGATTAATAACTATTGGTTTTTTTAAATATTGTTTTAATATTTAAACAATATTTCCTACCTTCAAATAACGCAAGTAAGCCAAATCGGTAATCAAAACGGTATTCATCTGCATCAAAATTTTGATAACTTATTCTAATAATTAGAAGTATTTATTAGTAGAGGTACGTAATTCATTTTCGTGCATTTGTCGGCCGCATTTGTTTTGTCAGGATTAGTAAATAATAACAAATTTACAATTAAAATTATTCCTCATTGTCTTTGAAAAATAGCGATAGCTTTTTCAAATATATTTTAGTTTCAAAGTAATTTCTTTTGTAAACATTAGCGTCAAAAAATTAAAAAAATACTTAGTTCATATTTATTTTGGAATTATGCTTAAAATAAATATAAATTATTTTCAAAATACATTTAGATTATTCCTTTAACATACAATATGGATTTCGCCGAAAATGTAAGACTCGTATGATGGATATTGTTCACATATTTCTGTTAAATTTTCAGAAAAACGTTCTTAAATCTCAAAACTACACTCTAAATAAACTGCAACCATATTATTGGGGCGACTGGAACATATTAACAACGGAAGATGGTCTCAATCTTTACAACGAATTTTGCTACGTTTTTATTTCAACAGAGAAGTCTGTTAATAATTTAAAAGTTTCTATCTTAACTCGAAAATTAAATTCTGCTGAATCAACTGAAAAAGAAAATGTGAAAGCTCTTAATCCTCAACTTTTTGACAATTTAACCAAACCGAAAAGTTTGAAAGCTGAAACAAATGATCAAGCTTCCGATGCAGGAGGATTAATGAAGAAAGACGAAAGTAATGAATACGAAAAAGATTTAGAATATAGTGCTGTTGAAATAAATGACAAGGAAGTCAATTATAAAACAGGTTAAATATATTTAAGTATATTATATCAGGATTTAGTTAAATATTAAATTAATAGTTTTATATAATAAATATAATATTTGTCTTATGTCTGTGTGTGTTTACGTCACACTCAAAGATCTACTACTTGCAATTATTTGTAGACTATGATATATATATCATAATAAAAAATCATATATCATATAAAAAAAGAATGTAACAATTTATGAAAATATATTGTTTATTCTTTTGTTAAGAATAATAAATTCTCAAAATTTAAATTAAGAAATATTGTGAGAGATTCTTTTACCTAAGAAAACTATAAGCAGCAAATTTAGATAGTTTTAAATTGAGAATTATTAAATACTATCAATTATTAATTATTTAACCAAAATGTTGGTTTGTTGGTTTATGGATTACGCTTAAAGTTTACAATGATAAACTTTTTTTCATTTCTTAACAATGAATTTTTTTCTAAACTGCCGTTGCATTCATTCATGCTTGCATTATCTGCCTTTATTGTTGTAGGGCAAATGCACTTCCTACGTAAGGAATATTTTGAATATTTGAGATTTTGTGTTTGAATGTTTTGTGTTGATTTGGAATTGTGTCTCTCCTACCCAGATGGTTAATTAATATTTTAATTCGTATTATCTGAAAATATGTAGTGTTTAAATTTATTTCTAATTTAAAATAATTGTAAAATTTTAAATAAGTTTATCAATTTTATTTACAATTTTTAAATAAATAAATTGAATTAATATTTTTAAATAATTAATAATCATATTAATTTTTAACCAATAAAATTTTGAGTAAATATGTTAACAATTTATTTAATTCTTCATTTGCTCAGTAATAAGACTAAAGTCATTAATTAACAGACTGATGCAATCTTACGAAAGCTTTGACAAAGATTGTCCCGAGGAAAATCTTAATTTTATCGATTTGATAAAATTAAAATTTATTTTCATTGCATTATATGTTGATGTATTTTTTTACCATCTTCAGCCTAAATAAGTAACGATTCTCAAATCGACTGATGTGAAAGCTAATTTAATACTCTTAACAAAGTGGAAGAAACATTTGTTTGGACATGTTTTCATGGATTAATATATAATAATACTACAAAAAACTCTTTCGCAATAATTTTTAAAATTAATGTACAGTATTTTAAAATCAGTTATTTTCACAATCGATCTACAAACTTCCTAATGTCCAATTATCACATCATTTTTGGTAGAAATGATGAGAAATCTCTCCGACGTATTTAACCTTAAACCCATTACAAAAAATTGATGATCAAGATCGTAACACAAGCTCAAAGAAGTTAAAGATTTACTGAAAATTCTTTGAGTTTTTTAAGTATCTGAAAAAATTTTTAAATTCAAAGTTTCCAAATAAATTGATTTTAAAATAGATTTGAATTATATTCAAAATATTCTTTAAATTAATAAGTTTTTTACTCTGCGTAGTAGTCAGAAATATTAGAAAAGTATTATATAAGCAAAAGTAATAATCATCACTTAAATTTCTAAGAGCAGCTTCCACTATCGAAAATTCTTCAATCGATTGACTTCTGTTATTATTTTCTTTTTCGATTATTCTTCTCAGGACTTTTGTATAAATTATTTTATTATTCTCAGCAAAGAGACAATCATGTAATCTTAATTTAAATTTTTTTTATAAAATTCCAATACATAAGATTACAAATATCAATTCCAGGTTTTACTATTTTATTCTAATTTACAAAATAAATAAAATATTTTAATATATTTTTCAGTAAACTTATAGAAGTTTTAACATAACCGTAATTAAAAACTTATATTCTACATGTCATGGGCTATAATTGAAATAAGATGGAATATAAGAAGAAATAAATGTCAAAAAAATAAAAAAAATTGAACCGGATGTAGAGGATCGAGCCATTTCAGAAGAGATTATATTTTTTAATGTTTACCATGCGGACTAAAATGTAAAATTAGAGTGTCAGGAGCATTAAAAAGAAGGGTTGTAATCATATAATATCATATTAATTATAAATTATCAATCTTAGACCAGTTTTTTTTGTAAATTTGAATTTTAACTTTATGGGAAAAAATACCGTAATTATCATTTATTAGATCAAACAAATTTGACCATTACTAAATATTTTTGACTTTATTGACCTAAAACATGTCAAAAAAGTGTTACGATGCGACCTTTTACATTTTACGCAATAAATTACTAAACCCCTTCCATCATTTACACCACCTCGCGGGGATAGGATTGTTGTGAAAGATGGAAATAGTCAAACTCGACTATTCCCATTATGTTTAAGTGAATCCTATGTGTAGGCAGGATGGTGAGTTCGGGAGGAGGTCTGTAAATGCAGGGACACGAGTAAGGAGACCCCTGAGAATGACTGCGAGCTGAACAACG
This sequence comes from Girardia tigrina, assembly GCA_001938485.1. Taxonomy (NCBI): domain Eukaryota; kingdom Metazoa; phylum Platyhelminthes; order Tricladida; family Dugesiidae; genus Girardia; species Girardia tigrina. The sequence goes on from MQRK01246545.1 coordinate 5,055, forward strand.
AATAAGTGATAACCCAGAACTACGAAAGGTCACACGAACTCACCCGAGAATATGAGAAGTCGGACAAAAGGTGACCATATAATGCATCGTCCATAGAGTACATCCCGTCCCAGAATTAATCGAAGAACGTCGCCGGTAACCTTTAAAAACCCTTGAAAGAATCTACAAAACACGAATAAAATTGTAGTTAATTAACAAAATTAATTACGGTGATTCAATCATCATATGATTGCCAGACATCTGTAGATGTGCGACGCTCTAAAATCCGAATCATCCTAAATAAACAATTACTAAAATGTCGGCCGAACAATAAGTAACTTACCGAACCCGACATAGCAGTAATCACGTTAATTGCAGAAGACGGCTTAATATTTTCCCTTCACATTTTAAAGTTTTATGGTTTAAAATTCTCTCTAATGACTTAGTTAGTTTATTTAATGCTCTCCTTTAAAATTTTAGTAATAATTTTTGATGGATACTTTTCATAACGAGCTAATGTTTCCTTAATGGTTTAATTATATTTAGTATTGAGTATTTTCATTATGATTTAACATCTAGTGACCCAGCCTTATCGGCCGAAACTCATCGTTTTCAATCTCCATAATGATCGACATTAATCTTAATTTCCAAAATTGACAACAATTTGATCTATAGTTATTTGAAAATTATTGTTTGGTTTATTTAATAAAGGGCTTGGCTGAATTTTTCAAAGAATTGTCTACAAGAAAATGTATAATGAATAATAATGGTTATCAAGATTTTTCGATTCCTGATAATTACTTATCGATTAGGCTTTGAAACCTAGTGTGGCACAAAAGTCGAACTCCTGTTTATTTCTTCGTACAAATTGTTTGATTTAAAATTAGAAAGCATGATAGATACTGAATATCTGGATTATAAAGATCGAATCGTTTTGATTACAAATTTATTTCAAAAGAGATTGATTGAAAAAATCATATTTCTGTGTTAAGAAATTAATAAAAAATAATCACAATATTTTACAACGAGAATCCTTCATCATTCGTTGACAATTTTTGATTCAGAATATATTAATTATGTCTTTTTATCTTTGAATAAACTTAACCTCCGTCGAATATCTATCCCTATCTACAAACCTACGGATAACATGATAAATGTTGGTCTTATCTCGGACCGTTTCGTTATACCTTACTTTAGTAATTTTATTTAATTTCTATTCATTTTCGGTATAATTTCATCATAACTTGTCTTATGCCAAGTAAATCTTGTCAAATGATTCTATTCTTAAATACGGCTCTTAAATGTTCTTTAATGAAATAAAATCAAACAAATCGATCAGTTGAATTTAAATCATTAATCGTAAATAATGAATCAATTGACTAAGTAAATGTCATAATAATCGAAATCGGTGTTGACAATGTAGTCTCTTCGGAACCAAATGGTTAGGGGATATAATTGAGCGAGTAACGACAGGAGCGTAATATCAGAGTCGCTCGATGAGTGATGTATAAACTCGAAAGTAACAGAGAGTAGTCAAACTATAGAGCAAGGGTAGAGTGCCAACACTGAGTTATAACGATCCGGGTGCTGTGACATCGGAAGGTAAGCCGCGAATGCAGTAATATACTGAGAGAGAGTAGAGTGAGGTCGATAAAATAGAACCACCAAGAATAGGAGTGTACAACAGGAGCTATAAACCTTAGCTATGGAATTCCGATATGACGATGAATCGTATACAGTAATATGATTATAAATGATAGCAACCGGGTAAATAACCAATGCTAATATGCTAATCGATACAAATGTAAATATAAATATAAATATACAATATAAAATATAAATAATACCAACCGAGTCTCCAACAGAGACGAAGAACCTTCTGGGAGTGGCGAAGGTAGACTGCAGCATGCAAGGGGCACGTGGTTCGATCGTCGCTTACTTCCTTGAGGCTCTCTTCGTTCGATATAATCAAAAATAAAACCTTTAAACAATCATGGAAAGTAATATCGACCCCTCGGACACTGAGACCACCAGTCGGGCAATACGCGTTACTGGTTAAAATCCAAAGGCGCTCCAAGACGCATACAACTTTTTGATATGCGTGGAGGAGGCACGTCTGTTCCCTAAGCAATGAGGAAGTAATGGTGAAATTGTGGAGAAGAGTTCGAAGTATGTAAGAGTTGCCGTTGAACTCAAAAAACGGATTGGGGCTCTGAGTCAACAAAAATGTTGTCGAGAAAGGGGAACGCGACATAAGGCTTATGAATTCATTAAAATTGCATTTTTAAGCTTTCCAGATTAATCTATTTTTAATTTTGACTTCATGGCAAAAAATAACCCTATTAATATGGTATTAATATAAATTACACAATTCTTCTAGCAAAATGATAATCATTTTCATATGAAACCTGATTATCGGTATTCGAAATGTAGAAACGGTCAAATGTTGATTATGTCACATCAGGAGTTGATAAAGTTCAAAAGTTAAATTTTAAGAAGAATTTGTATTATTATTTGTACTAAAATTAATTGTAATTGAGTTTGGATAATAGTAATAATAATATTCGTAAAAATGATACGTATGTATAACATTTACAATAATGATGAAAGTATTCAGATACGTGATATTAGTAGTATGACCCTAAAAATAATAATATAACTTGTTAGGAAGAATATAAGTATTATAAATTATTATTATCAAATTATTGTTTAGAATTATCATTCAAATCTTTATTAATTTATTTAAAATTAATTAAATATGGTTCCAATTATTTGGTAATTAATTCTCGCATGTTTTATGTTTTCTTTTAATCAGAATAAATTTTTGGTAACAAGTTTGAATTCGTATTCTTAATTCAATTTAGATATCGACTAACATGGCGACCACGTTCAGTTATTGGAAGAATCTGGTTCCCGAAACTTACAATGGAGAAAATAACTTAGAAGAATTTATCGAAGAATACAGAAAATATTTTGAAGTATCCGGCACCGACCCAAATCTAAAAGGAAGTATGGTTAAGGCATTTCTTTCCAGAGATTTAATTCCAATCTATGAACAAGTTGACTCCAATATCGTGGAATTTGATGAAAGACTCAGAAGAGAATTTTCCAAAACTTCATCGTTAATACAGGATTTTATGAATTTATATTCATATGAAAAGGGATCGGATGGAGCAAATTTGTACTTCGATAAAATCGGAAAATTGGTTAAAAAATTAATGTCACATAAATAGGATGAAAAAGAATTAATGGTGTATTTTTTGGTACATTGTACCAAGAAAAGCACTATCAAAAGGGAATTACGTTTACGAGATGCCAATGACGTAGAGCAGACCAAAGAAGTTATTCGGAAGATTGATAGTATTGAAAGAGAAGAAGAAACATTTGCCAAAATCGTAAAAAAGCGCCAACAATTTTAAAATTCACGGTTAGTAAAACCACTTATGGAAAAGACAAATTGGAATCATTCAAACAATGTACATTCGAGAAACCCAGTTGTGTGTTGGAGCTGTCAGAAAGAGGGGCACGTTAGCAGAAATTGTCCCAACAAGCAAGTCAAATACCATGCATGTCATGAACATGGAAATATGGTCATTTTAGTTTTCAGTGCTGGCAGAAACGACAAGGAGATTATCAAAACCAGATAAATTATTTTGGAATAAATGGCAACAGAACGAGACAAAACATTGTGGCTTTAGACGACAATTGTGAAGAGATCGAGGACTATGATGGGGAACAACAGGAAGGAGAACAGATCCCGAGCGATCAGGCTCCATCAAGGCGAGAAGTGATAGGAGCCATTTTTTAACATGTAAGAATTTTTTGGAACCATTTATTTGTAATTTAAAGTATTGTAATTGTGTAAATAGTAATTTTTTATTTGATAATTGTTATAATAATATTTTTTTGAATGATAATTATCAAAACGATATTGATATTAATAAATATTTTAAAAGTAGTGATGAACTGAATATAATAAACAGGAAGTCTGTAAATAATGTATCTGTATATAAGAATAGGGATAAAAGCAAAATATTTAATTTTAAATTAGATAATATGAACTCAATAGAAAATAATCGTAATACTGACCAATTGCATAACACATATGACATTTGTGCATCAAGTGATAAAATTAAAAGTATCAACCGCATTGTGTAATCATAAGGAAGACAATATTTTAAAATCTAATTGTGTAATATGATAAAATAGATGGAAGACACCCAGATGGTAATTAAATGTAACGATCAATATTTTTCTTGTTTACTAGAGGTGCCCGTATAAATGTTATGAATAGGGTACGGAATTTAATGACCTTAAAATCATAAAAATGACTTTATTTTATTTCCTCTCTTTCCGGGTGAGATATTATTTTGTTCTTCCCCTCTGCCAATAGAGTCGCCACCTTCACCAACCCGCCGCAGTCACACCACTGCACCACCCATTCTGTTATCAATGATTATTATTAATAATAATAATATTAATAGATCTACTAATAGATCAACTTTAGATCTAAAGTAATACTTGTAAGAAAGACCCACTGTTTTGGCTAATTTCTTATGTTGATCCCACATAGTATATTTCCCATAGATGTAGCAGAAGTGGTCTGTGTTATTAGCACATGGGCGTCGATTCATTGTAAGTGGCAGAAATAATTCATACAGTTTTATAAAAAAGCCCAAATTAACAAAACCTAACAGTCTTGTCAGAACATGACCAGGAAGATCAAGTAAGTCTATTAATATTTTAACTATAAATACATGTTGAATACATCATGTTGTGTATATCGTGCAAATATTAACTAGTTTAGTTATAAATTAATTTATAAATTATTAATTTTAAAAATTTTATAAATTCGAACATTCAATAATAGACTAAATGAAGTTATTATGGACCTTTATTGATATATTACCTTTCAGATCTTATTCCGATTCTCCTAAACAAATACAGCTCAATACTTTTATCTATGAAACCTGTTAGCCTACCTGTTCAATTCCCAAAGCTACCTGTTGGAAAAT
>MQRK01246550.1:1827-12699 GCA_001938485.1 Girardia tigrina
TGTGTCCTTATATAAAATTTGCAAATGAAAGCAACGATGGCTATTCAATGCAAATCTTTGTGATTTTATCCAATTGGAATTAGGTCAGTCTATTTTTAGGTAAGCTTTATTATATAACTTGCTAATTAATGACAATATCACGGTATTAAATGAGAACGACAGTATATATATATATAGCAATGCAACATGTAGGATCACTACATGTTGTTATCGGGATTATATTTTTTTGTAAAATGTCAATTATCAAACTCCGGAAAGTGGTTTAAAAATATTTGCCAGGTTTGTAGCTAATACACAAATACGAAAACAAACAGACAAAGTGAGACAACATAAGCTTGGAACTTTTTGATAGGGCATTGAACCATTTAAATAGGGCATATATAGTCATATGCTTGAATAAAGTAAAATATCATGTAGTGATCCTGATAATTTGATTAAAAGTTATTGTAAAAAATCAAATGCGTAAATTTACTGTGAATTTAAAAGAAAAACAGTAATTCAAAAAAATGTTATATTTTTATGAGGAATGCTTGATGTAATCGTTGTTTAAAAAAATTTTAAAATGCGTACGATTTTAATTTTGTCGTGTATCATTTTAATGGTGTCAATCTCAAATAAACTGAAAATTGATATACAAAATATGAAAACAACAAACTTAGTCACAACAACTACTGGAATAGACGATACTGGCCCAAATTTAGAACTAGAGGCTTCGTTGGCCGGGGCAGGATGCCGGAGTCCAAACGACGTGGTCAAAAGAGGTTGACAAAATCACAGAAATCGTCACATCCTGGTGTTGCTCATTGCGGGCCAAACGACTGGGAGAACAGAACAACTCTGCGACGTCCGATGGGATTCCCAACAGTTGAGTGGCCCGGAGTGGAACTAACTCGAGTGACCGGCCGGATAACATGTCGTGTAAATTTTCTGGAGTTTACTCATTTGAATATTATTTCTAATTACAATTATTATTCAATGTCATATCTTCATTATTAATAAAAACGTCAAAAAAGTTTAAAAAAAATTCTTGGATGTAAATAACATATCTTGTATTTTTTAATCATTTCTATTTATTTATCTTTAAATACATAAGGGTAGAAAAATTTTCCGAACTTTCTCTATCAAAAATTTTTCACAAGAATAATACAATAATAAATTATATTTTTTGGAAAATATCTGACAAAAATTTGTAATAAAAATAAAACCTGTTTTATTTTTTAAACATAGATAATTTTAACAACCAATGTTTTTTATCAGAAAATTATATTCCAAACAATCAATTCAGGATATTAATAAATCAATAATAAAATGATTAATAGAAAAACTCGATTGCCGTCCTTATTTGGAACTAACATTCAACTGCAACCAGTGAATAAAGACCATTCTCCATTGGAGCGTTTTAAAGAAGCGGAAGAATTTTTAAAAGTTCCTGAATCGAAATTAAAATTGACTCACAAATATTTGTGGTGTCCGCATTTGACGTATCACACGGAAAAAGTAAAAATTGATTTGGAAAAAGTTCACGCTAAAAACGCCATGATTCATGACGACTGGGCCCGAATACCGTATCAAAGATATCATATGACTGTTTGTCCGCAAAGTATTTACCAACATTCGCTGTCTCATGAATATTACTCGGAGCCGTATGATGGTAAGCTGAAACCAATATTATATTAATCAAACAGACCTATGTACACATTAGGTGTCAGGAAAATAAATTATTATTTAGTATATATTTATTTTGAAATATAGGAGCAATTAGTGAAATATTCTGTAAATATGTCATTGTCTTAAATACACTCTGATTCTTGCTCTTTTAATATATATTAACAGTCTATTTCTAAGAAATCTTAAATACAGTTAAAACTTTCTAATCCGGTCATAATTATTTTTTCCAATAAATTGACCGATTAATAAAATAAACCCGTTCATAAATTTATTGATCAAAACTTCAAAAACAAATAAATTTTATATACGATTAAAAAATCACTAAGTTTAAGATTTTGTTTTTTTACTGTACTTTCAAGTCTTAGTTTACATAAAGCGTTTCTTAAGAAATCTTCACAATCCTTTTTCAAAATAATTTTCGGACAATCAACTTGAGACAGAAAGGCAAGCAAATTTTCAATACTCAATTTACTGTAACGGCATCATCGCGTGAAACCAAAAGTCTTTTAAAAAGAAATGTTGAGGTTCTTGTGTTCGTTGTATCTTTAGAGGCATCATCATCATTCTCCTTACCTAGAACCATTCTGAAAAGTTCTTCATCTTCCAAACTTCTTTCTGTTTCAATTAAACTATCAAAGTTATAAAATTATTGGGATCTAAATTTAATCCATACTCCTCATGAAGTTCAATAAATTCAATGTTTATTTTTTCATCTAGGGACTCAATATTGTGATTATCTCTGTTTATAATACCGGAGTCATTGTAACAATTTTCAATTGTTTTTTGTGTCACATATGACCAAGAATTTCGAATGAAAATAACAGCTTGTATTAGATCAATTTGTCTTCTTTTCATTTAAATCAACCTGTTCGATGTACTTCGAAATCACAAAATAATACCAACATCCATCGATTGCAGGCTACTGTAATAATTTCTGGAAGATATACGAATTTCGTGTTTGAAAATGCATCAACGATTTTGCGCGAAGCCGCATTATCCAGTCATAAAATTGCATCGTATTTTAACTTAAAAATGTAAAAAGTCGTTAAAAATCAGTGTTTATCGATTCTTTTGAACTGCTTTTATAAATCGCATATGAGGAGGTAGTTAATTTTAGTTCACTGATCAAAATTTAAAAAGTTTTAAGAAAGGTAATTTGGAATTGAAATCAAATTGAAAATTTTAAAAATTAATTAGAATAATACTTAAATAAACACAAATGATTTTAAAATTCTGTGTTCTCGTTTTAAAAACTATTGGGAGAGGGTGGCCTGTGAAGCACTTTATATCAGATCTTTAGATCCTAAGATTAATGTGCAAACAGATCTCTCGAAAACCCTATTGAGTGTGTTTAGATGACATAATAATCCATTGATGACAAAATCCCTGCTTGCCTATATAAGCAGATTTAAAATTCATTTTTTTCTTGAGACATGACGATGACGGTTATACCGTAGAAATTAATTGTAATGAAAAATAAATGTATATTTAACAAATGGCGTATTTTTGTTTTTAATAATACTTAAGTATTTTAAATTTGAATTTTAAAATATTCTGTATAAATTTATTTGAATAAAAATAATATTTTAGTAGAAAAATGAGGTGATCAAAACGGATAACAGATAAAACAGTATTTTAAAAATAATTTGAATTCTATTAAAAAATTTTATTAACATAATAAATTATAATTATTCACTCATGCACACAGTGATACCGTTAAGGATTTTTTGGTCCTGTAAAATAGCGTTTCAATATAGTTAATTGTTTAGTGGGAATGAAAAGAGGCTAGACATATAAATTACAGTGTATTCTACAGAAATAGTAAGGAATAAAGAATTTAGTTAAGCTAAGAAGAGCTAAAATTATATTAAAAAGTACAGTAATCGTTCGTGTTGGTAAAATTCTTCCAGTAGTATGTTCTCAAGAAATACGTTGTTAACAAACGTTCTTTAATAGCATTCTGACAATGAGAACTGCTAAGAAAGTCCAAACACATATTGCTGAGTAGTCCTAGAAATCGTGAGTTCAGAATGATTTGAAAAAACACATACTAAAAGTCCATCAGAAGTGGGTCTACTTGGTCAACCACAACCGAGACAAGCGATGGGATCCACTGGGTCAAGCAACGCCGTCAGTTCCAAAACAAGATCAATTTGGCTTGAAAATCATGTTGTGCGTCCGGTAGAACTTTGAGGGAGACGTGCACTTTGAGTTGGTTCAGAATGGCCAGACCACAGGGCCTTTTTTAAGAAATTTTCACTGGGGGACACAAGCAATATGGAATGGCCATGTACCGAAATTCGGTAACTTTTAATCTCGGATGAAAATAGTTATTTTTTCCTTTTTTATAATGGATTTTCCTATTCCAAACAGTTTTTGTTAAGTGTTCTCAGTTTTAAAAGAAGAAAATATACAAGTCACTCGACCGATAACATTTTACGAACAGTCCAGCACGAGTTACATTACATAACACTTCAACACATGTTACTTTTAAAGAAAGAATTGGCAACAAAGTCACTTTCTGAAGAAATATCAAGGTTGAGTTTCTTTCTCGTCTTTCTTTCACCCCCAAGAATTCTACCACAGCACTGTGAGGATCAAACTTGCAGGTCCCCTTTCAATTCATTGCAATCATCTTAGCTGAGGTGCTTGTGCGATGAGCCGAAACGTTCAGGTTGTATAAAGAATCAAGCTTCTCAGGAAGCATGATGTTAGGAGTGAGTGTTACCGAAGACGATATTACTTTCAAATGTACGCCACTGTGGCGCTGTAGGAAGTATTTCAACTTCAATTAGGATAAAGCATTTATTGGCCATTGCTCAGCACAGTCATTTGCAAAGCGCTGGATTTCATCTGAAAACAAATATCATGTTATTTTGAATACTGCAATAATAAATGTTTTGAGTTCTACTGTTTACAAAAGAGTTAACATGCCTGGGACTACTTCTTGTTCCCCATCAAACCACTCTCAAAGATAATTCTGTGCTGATTATATAATTTCGAGGCGCACCGTATCCGGATTTCTTGTAGTTTGCATATTCGTGTTAACAGCTCTTAAAATGAGTCTCTGTTTTCTGGGGCTATAATTTCTCTTCCTTTCCACCAGGATAGGGTGGCATGGATATAAGTTCTAATTTACGAAGTGCCGAAGCTCTATTACTTATTATCTCTGGTAGAATCAGATCATCCCGCTGTAGCTGCTTTTGCAAATCACGAAATATTTTCGAAACATCAACTATGAGACCGTTTAGCCAAACTTGATGCGATTCATATGACGATGTCTTCAAATATCCTCATCCTGTTGCTCTCACTTTTTTTCAATACGCCTTTCACTTCTAAAAACTTAAAAAATTCCTTGTAGCTGTAGAGATTAGAAGAATAACCGTTAAAAGGTTGACTAAGTACTCCGCAAATCAAACTTCGTAATGAACAGGGAAAGATTCGCTGTTGGTTGAAATTGATGCAGGAGTTTCGTTGTCTTTTTAGACGTCCTAAAGAGGATAGCTAGACGCAGCTCCGAAACGCCTCCTTCAATACTTTTAAAAGCGAGGTCACTTCTGTGAACAGAACACCAGAACGTCAATAGATCACGATGCAACCAGTTCTTCATAAGCTTCCTAAGTCACTTTATTAATCGTGTATAAGCTCTTTCGCCATCTGTTGTAACACCAATCAGCTTGGAAGTTGGTGCGACCCCGGTTTTAAGGGCCTACTGAGTGGCTTACAGCAGTCTAAGAGCTCCAATATGTTGAGGTTCGTTGAAGACTTTGAAGACGTTCTTTACTTCACGCTCCTTTGCTACTATTCTCACAGAGACTTACTTGTAATCCACCACTTGCCGATTGACGTTGCTATCAACTTGTACTACGTAAGCAAAACAATCCTGTAGCTTACGAGTGAGTTCCTTCTGAATTTCTCCAGCAACTATGAGTAGCATTTCTCGATAGCAGTTTGGGATTTTGTAATGTAATGTCAATGAGGGAGGTTGAAATTCCTCCAATGGAGAATTCATTTCTGTTGTATACGCCAACTCCACAACATTTAAAAAAATATTTAAAATTCAAGAACTAAATTAAAAAATTAATAAAAATCTAAAACTACATTAACAATTAATAAAATAAAAATTAACAAAACGCACAAATTCAAATTACAAAACCAATCTGTTTAGTGGTGGAATATGGAGGATCAATTTGATACTACATCGTTTATAAATAAATGTTAATCAAAAATTCTCGTTCTGATTAAATAGCACTTACAAAAGACTGTCAAGACAGAGGAATCAAATAAATAGACTGTTACGTCGATTAAAATTACATCTTGGACGAATCAGGTTGAACATCAACTTTTATCGTGTAAGTGGTTTTACGATTTAGGTGGCGGTCATCCGGTCACTAACGAACGCATCGAACTCCATCAAGTCAACAGTATTGCGGACGCGGTTACACACAACAATCCGTCCCGCCATTACTTCATTTTCGTGAAGACTGTTAATGATTTTGGACCTGTATACTTGAGTTAAATATCTTGAGGGCAAGCTGTTGGCAGAAGGAGTACTTATCAGACTATCATTATAAACGTTGACGGCGAGTGAGGTAAGAAACTCCATAATTTCCGCACTGTACTTTTGCTAACATTTCAGCCAATGGTTGCACTGCTGCCTTATGGAAGATTAAGTCAAGGTGATCTATGACAGCCTTCACTTTTACAATTTTATCTGCACGGCAGCCACAAGCCAAGTAAACAATGCAATTGTGAGCAAAATTGCAAGCTACATTCAGAAAAACTTTTCACACGCTCTACATTTCATATATTGTGTTTTACGCTTCCCTTCAGCAGGTGCAAACATAAATGCTTCCAAGCAGTCCCTACTATTTTCTACTTACCATTTTACATTGACTTTTCTGTGCTTGTACCATTCCATAGTATTGTGAGAAGTGCTGATAATGGATTTTTCTGTTGCGAAGGGGCCAATGTGTGTATTTTTGATTCAGTCTTCTACTTGAACATCGAAGTTTAAGTCTTCTATAGTTGCAAAAGCATCAAGTTATGATGACAAAAAATCAAAAGGTAGTTTTAAAAATCGATTTTAAAAAAATTGCCCCCCAGTCTATCACTTGCCTTGGTCTGAGGGGGATTTTTGGTCACTGTGAGGCAATGGCCCTCCCAGTCAATATGTTAAAAAAGGTCCTGACATGTGGCGTGTGTCAAATATCCAATGAGTTGCATTGCTTCAGTAATCAGAGTGCAGTACATCAACTGAGGAATTTAATGATCCTCGAAAAAGGGGAACTACTTAATTTTTGTGAGCTTGAATTTAATCCAAAGTTTTCTCAAGCAGCTGTTGGACAAATATGGTGAATAATAGAGAAACGAGGATTGATATTTCGATTGACAGAATGTCCATCACCACCAACCTGAAAAGTGAGATATTTCCTGTAATTTCCCCACAATCCAGGGAAACAACCAACGCCGCTGTGATGTAACAACTCATCTGCATTCGGTGTTTGCGATATTTTACAATTGTAGTGTGGGGCTCAACATAATTCATGAAACATTGAAGGAGTCGAGTGATTAAGATTGGATTATATGTATTCTATGTTGTTAAAAAATGTTTTTATATATATGAAAAGAAAAATTAATTATTATGTAAAATAAGTTTATGTAAAAATGTTTAATTGTTATTGTTAGTTATTTGGATTTTGTTTATTCGAATTAAAAAATATAAATCGGCGAAATTTGAATTTAATTTGACTTTGTAAATCGCCATTGTGCTTTTGTCGTTTTGATTAATTTGGAATAAATAAAAAGTTTTCAGAAAATTGAATTTTGACTTTAAACATTTTTTTCCATTGATGGTTCATATTCGAAAAGCCGTGCAGACGAGCATCACAATAATTTGTGAATTCATCGATTGTTTGGTGCGACTTCACGGCGGTGGCGACGAATGTATGATGCTAAAAACGGATGAGATTATCGCCGCGTTGAACGACGACTGATTTCAATGTTTGATTCTCTTTCAAATGACCTTAGCGCGTAAGCTAAAATTAAATTATTCCAGTCGACCCGAAATGTTCCCACTCGCACCATGGTACTGTAGCCACGCTGCGCAAGTTTTGATAATACCCGGTCATTATTAATCAAAATGGACCAATTAAAGCCGTTTCAATTCTTAAAATCTTTCATTAAATTATAAAAAGGTTTTGTCATTAATGACCTAAGATTTCTTGAAATAGTGAAATATTAATTTTTTAATCTTCCATTAAAAACAAAAACATTTAAATCAATATTTAAATATTTTCTGTACTTCGAACGACGGAAAATATATATTTATTCTAAATTTATTAAAATCAATTCAATTTGAACATAACACAAATAATGAATATTAAAACACACATTTCAATAACTCATAAAAACAAATATTAATGTCTCATTCTACATTTTCCAATTATTTTTCTGATGATAGAGTATTTAACTTCGAAACATGTGCTATATTTTGGGGTTCTCTAAACTATTAAACAATTTTAAAAATATTAAAACAAAATATAAACAATTTTTTAAATATTAAAAATAAAATATTTATGAATAAAAGTAAATATTACTGAGTTGCTTCTCGGTCGTCCATGGTTTGAGCATTATGTTCAGGGACGATGGACGATCGTCTAGTAACTTTGAATGACTTTGAGTATAAGTATGATATCACTATTATAAATTATTTAAAATTATTATTATAAAAATCATCCTAACCATAATTATTATTAAAATTACTATTATTATCATATTATTAATATCATTATAATTACATTAGCCGCTGATTTATTTGAATCCTTGAGGATTTGTAAAAGGTTCAAATAACTCAATTATAAAAATTGTCACAATTTTAAAAATTCCATTAAATCATTAAAATTAAATCATCATTAACAATTACAATTTCAAATATCTGAGAGTTTAAATAACTCAATGAGTACTGTAATATTTTTATAACTATTAATAATTATTAATAATTATCATAATCATTATTAGTTTTAATTTAATTATTATTATTAATGTTGTTATTGCTATTATTATTATTGATAATTATTAATTTTATCATTATCATAATAATAATTATTATTATAATTACTATTATTACCATTATTATTAGAATTATTATTATTATATTTTCTTTTCAGCGAGTTTTTCCTCTTTCCTCAGGGACCCGTTCATTATGTGGGTACTCCTGATTTGGTCGGAGAAGCTCGTCAAAGTTATTATTATTATTACCTTTATTTTTATTATTTGAATATAATTAAAATTAATATTATCATCCATATTATTATCAGTTGTACTATTATTACAATTATTATTAGTGATTTTATTGTTATTGTTACTAATATTATGATTATAATTACTACTATTACTATTGATATTATTATTATTAATATTAGTATTATCACTGTTATTATTAATTTTAATATGGTAATAATTGTTGTCATGAGTATTAGTATTTTATATTATCATTATAATCATTATTTAAATAGTTATAATTATTATTCCTATTATTATTATCATTTTTATTATAATAATTATTATTTTTATTATTATTATTTTTAGGATTATTATTATATGCGTAGAATTACTATTAAACTTTATAATTATTATTATTAATAGTGAGCCATTTTTAAAATTTTGAATCGACGAAATAAAACCAAAACTCAGTTCACCTTTTTAAAAACTTTTTATTTTTATCCAATTACGTTTGTTACAATTTAATGCAGTTAAACAAACTGCAATTTAATCAATTTTTTAACTACATAAATGATTTAGTTTAGTTTTTATCAAATTATTGGTATTATTTCATATAAAAAATATTATTATAAATAAAACATTCAAAAGATCTCAAACATAGTTTCATGTTATATACAAAAATGTTTATAATTAATTGATTCATATTTGAATCTTCCAATTACTACTATTATATTATTTTTATTATTATTATTATTATTATTAGAAGTATTAGTATTATTATTATTAATAAAAAGAACTGTCATATTATTATTATATTATTATTATTAATATTATTATAAAAAACAGAACTTACTTTAAAAAACGAAAATAATAAAATAATTTTTCAAAAATGAAAAGCTTTCACTTGGGTGACGTTTCACATCACGCCCAGTGAAAGCAGATAAATTTTTGAAATACAAATGATTAATTCCAAAAATCGTGGTTTTTGGGTCGGTCGTTTGTCCTGTTTTGGAACAAAAGTATTTCACTCGACCAATGACACAGTTACCATTTGTCTCTCATTACCAATAATCATTGCCATATGTTGGCATTTGTCATAAAGACGAAAATTCCTTATGGAATTTTAAAATTAAAAAAAGTAATAATAAATAAATAATCATTTAGTTATTTAAATAATTTTTTATATTATTTATATAGAAACAAAAATTGGTTATAAAAATCCTTCAAAATTTTAAAATTTCAGAACAGAAAATACAAAAACAAAAATATTAACTTAGAAGTTAACAGCAGTTCAATTATAATTATTCTGCCTCAATTGTTGTATAAATGGTCTTGTACAATATATTTGCAAAAAGTGTACTTGTGATTAACAAATGTAAATTTTCATAATATTCGTTGTTGATTTCAACTGCAATAGATTTAACTTTATAAATTATTGAACTGGGTTCAAGCTACGAACAAGCAACACAGCCTTCAAATTAATTTGATTCAATTCAAATCAAGATAATTTTCCGAACAAAATTATTCAAAGCAACAACTTAATTAATTATACCCAGCAGACAATTTATAAACCACCAACAATATTCAATTTCTTTAAAAAGTGTTGCGGCAGCAGCGCAGTGGAAGCGTTTAACACATCCCGTCCTCCCGCGGGGTATCAAGGGGAGGGAAGTGGGTTCGATTTTTCGATTGTTGTTGTTTATTTTATTATTGTCATTATTTTTATTTTTACTATTTATATTGATCTTATTTTCATTAGTGATATACTCAATTTTATTATTTTTAATTTCATTATCTTTATTTATGTTTCTATCATTATTCGTATATATATATAATATGCAAATATATATAAGTATATACCCGACATATTCGGCACCACAAATGTCCGTATCCGTCGGTTCTGACCACAACAAATCAATTAGAGGTCCTTCCAATGGAGTATCGATCGGTCTTTCAACTCCGTGACAACAGAAGATCTCG
>MQRK01246550.1:71525-83623 GCA_001938485.1 Girardia tigrina
TAACTTTTGAATTATATTGTATTTCTTTTTAATTATAAAGGCATCTTGAAGCTTATTCTTTAAAATTTAATTAAAAGTACATTTTGTTTAAATGTATTAATTGTTGTTATTGTTTTAAGTGTAAAATTCAAAATATATGTAAATCAGCGTGTAAAAATTGTTATTTTATTTGCGAAGCATGACTCGTGACTTTAGTAAGAAGAGAACTTCAACGACTTAAATGGAAAAATATTCCAACCGAAAAAGTATTAGAAGCATCTTAAAAAAGTTTGAAGAAACATGAAACGTTCTAAATGCCCCAAAATCTGGAAGGCCACCAATTAATGATGAAAAGAAAAATGAGATAGCAGAACATTTTAAGCAAGAACCCCAGTCTTCTATCAAGAAATCGTTGTCAACTCTGAATTACTCTTATTGAACTGTTCAAAAAGTATTACGAAACGACTTAAAAATGTTCCCCTACATAATTCAAGCCACACAACTTTTGCATGAAGAAGATTGCGTTCTTATACGTGTTATGTGTGAAACGTTAATTCAATCGATAGATGCAGATGAAAATTTTCTTATTAACCTGATATTCTCTGATCAGTCAACTTTCCATCTTAACGTCATTGTAAACAGACATAACTGTCGCATTAAGGGCACTGAAACACCAACAGAAATATATCAGAGGTCACTGACTAGTGAAAAAGTTAATGTTTGGATGGGGGTTACCTTCAACTCATGTTTCTGGGCCCTTTTTTTATTGAAGGAAACATAACAGCAGCGCTTTACCTGGATATGTTAAAAAGTTGCTTTATGCCATCTTTATCAAGAACATGCAAACAGAAAGCTGTGTTCCAGCAAGATAGAGAAACTGCCGATTATTCACTGACTGTGCGACAATTTTGGGATGAAGCATTTCTACAACGTTGGATGGGACGATGTGGTTCATATGTATGGCCGGCCAGGTCAGCTGATTTGACAACACTCGATTTTTTTGTGTTGGGGTATTTAAAGAATGAAGTGTATAAGAGAAAACCAGAAACGATTCAGCAGCTTAAAGATTTTATTTGCCAAGAAGCGGCAAAAATAGATCGTGAAATGTGACAAAATTCCATTTGGTCTTTTCATGGACTTCTTAAACATTGTATTGATGTCGATGGTTATTCTGTTGAATATTATTAAATTTTAATACATGCTTTTTTGTTATTTAAAACCATTTTTTCATAATGTTTTGCCAAAAAAAGTTATTGCAGTTTAAAACCCGGTAGTTACTTTATGATCACCCTGTATTACTCTATCAATTTTTTCCAAACTTTGCACACTCACTCATTCTCGATGAAAATAAATGATTATGGGAACATTTAATCTAAAAAAAACTTTTTAAGGTCCCAAAATGAAAAAAATGGAAAATTCGGAGTTTCTGAAAAATATTAATTGAAAGACATCTACTTATAAGTTATAAGTAATTTATATATGTATATATTTACAATATATATTTATATATTTATATTTATTTGGCAGCAGGCATCTCTCTTCGGTGATCAATTTGAACTGTTGGGATATATTAAATAACATTTAGAAATCTACTTTTTCAGAATTTTTCCAAAGAAAAAATATAAGAAAATAATTTTTTAAAATATCAATGAATTTTTTTCATTAAATTTGAGCTTTAATATATTTTTTATGTTAAATAAGTAGAGTCTGCATAAAGAATGGATATAAAAAATGTTTTTTTTTGATTTACTAGTTCATTTCAGTTATAGCTGTTTTAAGTGTGATACACCTCAAAACAAACTACAACACGGAAGACAACCTGGCATTGTTTGCACCAACATCGACTTTCCGTTCTTAATGATTTACCGTCCGGACCTTTCTTTGTAGCACAAATTCGACAACGATGGCTTAGCCGTTCTATCTTATCAGTTGCTGGTAAATACTATAGAAAATGTCATTCTACAAGACGCAATATGTCAAGTCTTTCAGTCGATGGATGAGCCCGTTCGCTATTAATTGGCATATCAACTCAGTACTTCTCAATCAACAATTCAACTAGTCGAATACGAAAGTTCAGATAAGAACATAAGCCACGGTCAATACCTGGGTTGTTGATTAGCTACAGAATATAGCCATTCAGTACTATCTTATTCAGAAGATACTCAAAGAACTTCTTATACCAAATTTCATAAAACTGACGAACACCTGGTCGAAGAGGTCGATTGGCCCCATGTTTTTGTTATAATTAAAAATAACATTCGGTTTTTGAACTAATCCGTTTTGTTTTGTTACATCAGTTGTACACTTAGTTTGATACGTTCATAGAATACAAACATTTTTCTTATTACCCATTTTAAGGCCATCAATTTACCTTAAAAACAGGAAACAATCTCCCCGCGTTGTAATTTTTTCTTTATTTTTTCTGGTACTCATCGTTGCCCATGACGTTATGTACCGACTGGATCTGTGTTCCATGCAATCAAATCGTTGTACAAAGCAGGTGGATTGTAGAAATTGTCCATATACATGCAGCGTCTGCAGTTGAGAAGATCTTTACATAAAGTTAGTATGATTTATGATTTTACTTTAGCAGACTTCATAAAACTTCAAACCAGATCTAGAATGTTTGAGCGGAATGAACTACTTCATTGCCAGACAACCTTTGAAGAGTATGATAGTTTCATTAACAGCAACATTTGCACCCGGTACATAAACTGATTTTTAACAATCGATGAGCAGATCGAGAAAAGGTTTGATTTTTTCCAAAGATTTGTCAAATGGTGACAAGTTGAATATATGCATTATTTCCA
The DNA here is from genome assembly GCA_001938485.1 of Girardia tigrina. Taxonomy (NCBI): domain Eukaryota; kingdom Metazoa; phylum Platyhelminthes; order Tricladida; family Dugesiidae; genus Girardia; species Girardia tigrina. The sequence goes on from MQRK01246550.1 coordinate 74,315, forward strand.
AAATGCAGACACTTGTAAAGCAATCAAAAACACAAGTGGTTAATATGACGCGAATGTACGGAGTTTCCAGCAATTTACTTTTCGTGTAGTTATAATGCATCGCTCTCTTTGAAACAATTCCATTGGCATAAAGTAGATGTCAATGCAAAATGTAAAAGTCTTTTAAAGTTATTTTGGAAAGAAAAAAGTACTGACCATTTAAAAATGTTAATGCACATTGAAGTAAAATGGATCTCGAAAGGAAACTGTTTGAAAAGAGTTCAGGAACTATTTGATAGTCTCATTGAATTTTTAAGTGATAATTCTGAAATGAAGAATCTTTTAACTGTCAATGGTAAAGCATTCATAAGTTACTTAGCCGATATATTTGAGAGGCTTAATATACTAAATAGCAAACTTCAAGGCAAATATAAAACTCTTGTCAATGCGAAAAAGAGAATATATTTGGTTTCATTACATTAATTCAAATATATGAGAGATATATTTCCAAAAAAAGATATTTAATTGGCTTCAGAAATGGGAAGCTACTGTTACTGCTAATTTGTCATTGTTGATCACCTAAAATTCTATCTGCTGATTTGAAAGAAAGATTTACTGATTCAAAACAAATTGAGTTTCCGAATTGTATGCCACAGCCAATGTTAGTGAATTTGTCTGTTATTTCAAAAATATATTATCAAGAAGAATTTTCAGAAATACAGAATGATGAATCAATCGAAAAACTATTTAATATTGTAGTGCTCGAGAAAACACAGAAGAAAAAAAATTAAAAAAAACTATCAATAAAAATTAACTGTTGTTTAATTTAATGAAACACAATTAAATTGGTGTGAACTTTTTAAGTAACGAAATAAAGATATGCCTGTACCGTTCGTTTTCTTTTGATGTGAAACTTAATAAAAAATGAAAAACACGTGGCCTCCAAAATCCGCACCACTAGCGGAACCGATCTGACCGACTGCGATATCGGCACCTATCCACTGGCGGTGCACAATCGACATGTGTTGCCCCTTCAACCAAACCGCCCAGTGTCACAAGAGCTAATCATGGAGACCTTCCACAGTTCCAAGTGAAACCTACCGCCCCATATTCGGCGGTGCACAACGGAGGACCGGCGCACACGGACGACAATACTGACCCTTCGACCAGCGGGCACTCAACATCATTCGATCACAAGGGACAGCGAAGCGCTTGGTTGTTCTTCCCTCCGACGAACTTCCGCACGAATAATGAGTGTCGGCCGTCACAATTCAATCCGATAGCCGTCACTTCAAATATAAAAGGAGCGATAATATGCCTTTACGAAGAAATAGAAATGAAATGTCCATATTCTACTAAATATACAAGAAAGCAATTACTACCGTTTCCATTTTCATGTTTAGCTAAATGGGATTTAGAGTTATTACTGATTTTTTGTTGAAAAAATGAAGTCAATCGAATATTAGTCGACGAGAACATTTGTGACTGAAGCTAACCAAATTAGAACCTAAAATAAAATTTCTTTTCAAGAAACATCAGGCGGAAGGATTGCATTAAATTTACGTATTTTTGTAATTAGTTATAAAAACATTTAGATTTCTCACTATAAAAAATTATGTATAATTATGTTCCTACGAAAACTAATGGTAATTGGCAATGATAATTTTTTTGTAGACTTGTGTGAGACATGGCACAAAAATCTTTGTAAAAAATTAACCCACCTTCTTGTGGAAAATATATATAAGTAATTTAATCAACTCTCCAAAATTTATACAAATCGTAAAACAATAATTATGAACTTCTCTCTGCTCTCAAAACATAGAGTATATAAATCTTTTATTTTATCTTTTATCTTTATTTTAAAAACATAAACACCCATCCTTCATTCTTGCTAAAGCCACTGTGTCCTCTTCCTTAATATTGATATTATATGTCATTTCAATCAGCTGCACAATAAAAATAAAAAATCTGATACAAAATTTGCTTTGAATTCAATCCGCAGATGTTTGTTAAAATATAATTTTTTTCGATTAATGATACGACAAATACTGATTTCTATCATTATTCCTATCGTGATTAATAATTCGTCGTAGGCCGAGAGAATTTCTGTGTTCTTAATGTGATGGCAGCACGGACGTACAGAGCAGGTGCTTTTGGCAGAACAATTTTTTTTCAAGGTTTATGTCATTTGTTTATGCGCTGTTTATATACTTCCTTCAACGCTTTTTTTCGAATTTCGACGACTACCAGAAATGGAAATTAATTGCTGAGAAATGTTGGTGTCAAAGACCACGATAATTTGCTTCATTATTCACTGAAATGAATAATACTATAATTACATTATTCATCAAAAAATTAAAATTAATTACTTATTCCATTTTTTTTCATTCATAATGATTTACTGATGGTATCGGTTCACAGAATATTATATTTTGAGGCTTTTTATTATATAATAAATATTGTGTTATATAATGTTTTAATTATACATAATATAATATAAATAATACAATTAAGTAAAATATAATATAATTTGTATTACATATAAGTAAAATAAATAATAGAGTGATAAATTGAGTTTAATCCACGTTTTGATAAAATTCTTTCTTGAATTCCATTGAATCCTCCTTGCTGAACCCTTAGTAGCCTGATTTACGAAAGTAATTTATTTTTAATATTACTGTGTTTGCTTGAGGGTCTAGATGAAGGGAAAAATAGCTAAAAAATCACAATATTTATTTTACATATTTATTTAGAAAAAAAACAGGTATCAATTTTGATACTTGAGATATTAACGCCATAAAGAACTTTTAAAAGATTGGTATCAAAATTGAAACTCTAGGTTATTAAGGGTTAAAAAATATAAACCTTATTACCTATTTATATATTTTCTGCAAATGAAAGAATTTTATTTTATTGTTTATGTACTATAAATTTATTCTTGCTTATACATACTGTTAAAGTAAGTTGTTTTTAATATTTTCCCAATCGCACCTCCCCTCACTGAGGATGGAGGGTCAATACCCTCCACCCTCCAAATGAAAAAAAATTACAAAATAATATAAAGTTTATTCATTTTAATCACTAAAATTTAAAATTTCTACTTGTTTGTTTTTTAGTATTTAGTCTTCTATAATTTTAGAACATAAATATGTACCTTATGAAATTTTCATGAAAATAATATTTTTTTTTCTCTGCTTTCTTAGATATTTAGTTGGAATATAGCGTAATCAGAGTGTAAGAACAATGTTTGATAGTAGGAATTTCGGCTTATCTTACGGGCTACTTCTACAATATTCGCATAGTAATTGTCATTAATTATAGTTGCTTTGTCCACGAAATCATTATGAACAACACCAATGGATCTCAAAAAATCGTCGTCATCACCCCTTACCGCGAAAAGAATAAACTCTGTAGTTTCCGAGAGCTCACTTCTTCTGAAAGTTTCCATTCTTTTATCAACTTTCTGTCTTCTGAAATGTTGATGGTGTTTTGTTCTCTGTCATTATATTATCCAGGAATCGAACACTGATTTTAGCATGAATGTTAAAGTTCTCTTGACAGCCTGAAATCGCTTCTAGCAATTATATCCGCGTTTAGAAATTAGGACACGAACTATTATTATAAATTTTTTACTCCCTGTGAATGTAGAATGTTATGCACTGTTCCATAGTTAGTATTACGGACATTCAAAATTTGTTTCGTGATCACTTTCTATTCATGTCATTCGATATTCTTCAGTTTTATTTCGATGTCACTACCGATTTCTCGTGGTATACCGCTTCTTTTCTCATTATACACATTCGTTTTGTTGCACTTACATTCCACTTGTAAGTTAATGATCGAGACAGGGCCACTTCAAGATAGGCCTCGCTTAGTTTCCTTATTATTTCCTCAGGTTTAATTTTCTTTAGAAGCAAAAAGTTAATTACACAGCATTTTTCAACGTCAGTTAAATTGAAGAATCTTGAAATATTTCAGACAAAATAGTCAAGCCATTATTTTTACTTATAGAGATGTACTTCTTTCGCAGAAAAAATTCAGGCTCATAAACTATTAATTAAACTACCATACACATTATTTATTATTTATAAAATGATTCATATTTAAGTTTTTATTTCTTTACATTTTTAATTGTTTGACTTATATTCAAAATATTTTTTACTGTGACATACAAAGGAGCACTTTCACGTTAAACATTAAACATATCAGTATGAATTTCTTCTCCTTTTAATTCTTTCATAAATAAATATTCAATTACCGCCCGATTCTTGAATTTATCCATTACTAAAAAATCAATGTCAAGTCAATTTTAAATGGCTTTTAAACAAAGAAAGAAATGACACATCATACTGAAATTTAACATGTGATCATATGACTTTCAAGCACACCTATCTTTTTGCAGTTTATAGCGCCATAACTGTGTTAGGTTTAGAAAATTTGTAAATTTTATTGCATTTATTGTATGAAATTTTGATCTATTATTAATTAAATATTTGTAAAAAAATATGTTGTTTTTTCTCTTATTATAAAATAAATAAACAAATAGTCCAATACACCATCATATTCTTCCGCAATGGAACATGTCGAATAATGGGATGCAAACTATCTATTGATCCATCCACTTTACCTTACAATATCATCAACGTTACTATACAATCCATTACAGTGACGTGTGATTATGGTGCTTTGAAAAAGACTACTCCGAATCATTATAAACCTGAAATGTTTCCTTCATTGAGATTAGCTTGTTTCAATCCAATATGTGTAAATGTTTTTCGTTCTGGGAAAATTGTAATTACCGGTTTGAGTGATTTAAACTATAATGATTTTGTTACAAGTGTTTTTGACTATATTTTGTGTACAACTAGGTAAATTGTGTTTCAAATATATTGTTATATCTTCATTCAAAACCTTATATACAGCAACTTTTATTATATATCATTTATAAAATATAGCATCTACAAATATAATATAAATATATATAAGATATTAGATATAAAATGTTAACTGTGCATTTCGTTGACGTGATGAATGCAATTCGCTCACATGATGAATGCATTACAAATGCATGTTGTTATGCTTTTTGTCTAGAAAGCTGATGTATGTTTTAAGTATACTATAGGTTTATATTTTTAATGCAAAGAATGACCATTTTTGATTATTAAATTTATTCACAATATATACGCGTTTTACCATTTCTGTATCTTCAGTGCAATGAAATAAAGTGATTAATTACTATTTATATAGTTGAAAAACTATTACATCATACGTCTCGAAAACATGCTTTTTTTCTTATTTTTTTTAAAAAAATAGTATTTTAATGATATTTAAAAAACTTTAATATGATTAGATGAATCACCTTGCACGTTTAAGCATGGTTTATGATGCTTTATTAACAATGCTTCAGAAATAATCCTTTCATAATTTGTGTCAAAATTATTTAAAATCACTTTAAAATCTTTATTGTAATCCATAATATTACCTTTACATCTTTTAATATGGCTCAATATCGAACTATTTCTACTCGATTGAGTATGTTCAGCAATTCTAGCGCGGAGATGACGACTTGTCTCTCCAATGTACAAGGCTTTGCACTTGTGACATTTGTATTGATAAACTAGATTTGCCTTAATACACAAAGGAGTTTTTGATTTGTTAGAAAAATAGTTCCGGCATTTATTAGTTGTAAGATTACTCTCAATTTTAAGCCAACAGGTGTTCGATGTTCTAAAAATCGTTTGAACTCTTTTGCTCTCTCTGAGTACGGTAATGTTAGATTGATAGTCATTTGATTATCAATGTCATTTCCCAAAGTTATATTTGATTTTAAATAAATGGATTCAACAGTATCTTTTATGATTTTATTTAAATAATTTTTATTAAATCTATTTTTAGAAAGTCTTTTATGAAGTTCATCAACTTCATTATCAAATATCTCAAAGGTTGATGTTAAACCCCAGACTCTATTACCAAACCTTCAATCATGTTAATATTGATTTTGGGTCAGAAAAACTGTTTGGACAACTGTACAAACCGGTAACAGTTGGTTTTTGATATATTCGAGTCTGATATTTATCTTTAATTCTTTCATTTAATACATCTAAAAATGATAGTTTATTAGTATTTTCCATTTCAAAGGTAAACTTGATATTAGGGTGAAGACCATTTACAAACTCTAAAAAAGCGTGAGACATTATCTTCACCTTTAAATATAAGAAGTGTCATCAACATAACTCGTATAAAATAAAGGTAATTCACCATTAAAATTATTGAACTTTTGTTCTAAATTATGCAAAAAGATAAAGGCCATCAAAGGCGCTAAAGGTGAACCCATAGCGATTCCATCAGTTTGTATAAACCATTCCTCATTAAAAATAAATGGTACGTTTTTAGTACTGAATTCCAATAATTATCTTAATGCTTTACTAATCAATGACTTAGTTTTATCTTCTACCAAATTATCCCATAATTTAACGCATAAATTAATGGTTTCATTCAATGGAATATTGGTGAAAAGATTTACTATATCAAATGAAACCATCACTTCACGGTCTGATTCAATATTCCAATTCAAAATTGATTAACAAATTCAAAACTGTCTTTACATTCTAGAGGATTATTAACTAAAGGTTTTAATAATCTCTCTAGAATTTTTGTAACTTAATATTGTGCACTACAAGTCATAGACAAAACAGGTCTCATTGGAATAACTTCTATATGAATCTTAGGTAGACCATAAAGTTTCGAAGGTTGAGAGTGATCCTTGTACTATAACACCATTTTTTAATTCATTTTTAATATCATTACATTTAACTAGTCTATTAATCATTTTATTTAAAGTCTGTTCATCTTTTAAAGGGATTGGCAGACAATTTTTCTACAAGAAATTTTATTAAATTTATCTGTATTTAATATGAAGTACATTTTTTCTAAATAATCAGATCTATTTTGAATGTATACTCTATTTCCTTTATCAAATCTAGAGATGCGAATATCTTGCTTTTTTAAATTTAACAATACATTTTCATCATTTAAATTCATTTTTCTGTTAGTCAAAAGGAAATAGTTAGTTACTTTTCTTAAATTACTCTTTAAATTCTCATTAGACTCCTCGTCTCCAATAGAGATTAAATTAAAAAAGCTTTCAATTTTCGATTTAACTTTAAATGTATTAATTTTGATTTTTATACCTTTATTTAATCCATATTTAAGAACATTTGTCTCCGTTAAATTTAAAACGTAATCAGAATTATTAATAATAGTGTTTACTACTGGTCAGGAATCCGTGTCTCCACGATATTTTGGACAGAGAGGTGGACAGAGAACGGTAATAATCGCCTTTCATTTTTAAAAACACTTTAGCTTCACCGCCATTTGCAGCCACCAACAAGAACTCATTAAGTAAGACTATTATATCAGCGCAAAATTCTTTCAATTCTTTTTCAATTTGACTTCGGTAGGCTTTAATCAATGGAAGTCGAGAAGGATCTTTTTGTTCGATGCTACTCATCATCCTCCACGATGCTCTCCGACTTCCGATTACGTTTTTGTATGCTACGGATAATAAATTACGCTCTTCCATATTCAATTCGTCAGTCATCTTAGCGACATCTCTGTAAACTTTCGTTTCTCTATCGGCCATTTTGTTTGTTAATCTTTTATTTTTTAACGACACCTTTTTTTTTATCCAAAACTTTTTAAAATGGAATTGATTTAATTGTTAACTTGAAATTTTTTAAAAGAAAACCACCATTTTTGTAATTCGAAATGAAAATTGGCTTATTACACATTGAAAATTGTTAATTGTGATTACAATTCACAAATTAACACACATAGCACACACACTTTCAGACTAATCATTATATTTCATTCACAATTACATAAGACACACGCACTCAGACACGCAATCATTATTTACATGCAAACAAAGAATAAAAGGAACTTACAGTCAAATCACATAATCACATTGATATAGAAAGAAAAAAATGAGGCTCACCATTGTCAACCACACCTCACATTGAATTGTGATTATATATTTTTACACAAACAGAACTAAACACATACATAAACCCAATCGACTGCATTTCCAAATAATAATCACGTGACTGCTTGTCCGATATAGCAATAATTTTTAATTGCAATTAATTATTTAATTTATTTAATTATATTTTTTTTATTTAATTTAATTTATTTTAATTATATATTTTTATTTATATACTGAGACTGGCAAAAATAAATGTTCGGTCAAAATTGGCAATTCTCCGCTCCAACTACATTAAAATGACAAATGCCATATAAATTACGAAGGTTATTGAATTTTTTATTTTGAATTTTTAATTTTGACACATAAATATCATTAAAGCAATTTGCAACATATGAGATGCATAAATAAAAATACTCTATACCAACTATACTCAATAGAAATGATCTTACTTTATGTAATTCATTACGTATCACTTTCAAATTCGATCGTTCTTTCTCAATATATCTTCCTAGAAGTTTATACTTCATTTTCAAGCTTTCGCCATCTAAGAACATTTCATCCATTCTTACCTTATGAGACAAGTCGTCATCTCCGCACTAGAATTGCTGAACATACTCAATCGAGTAGAAATAGTTCGATATTGAGCCATATTAAAAGATGTAAAGGTAATATTATGGATTACAATAAAGATTTTAAAGTGATTTTAAATAATTTTGACACAAATTATGAAAGGATTATTTCTGAAGCATTGTTAATAAAGCATCATAAACCATGCTTAAACGTGCAAGGTGATTCATCTAATCATATTAAAGTTTTTTAAATATCATTAAAATACTATTTTTTTAAAAAAAATAAGAAAAAAAGCATGTTTTCGAGACGTATGATGTAATAGTTTTTCAACTATATAAATAGTAATTAATCACTTTATTTCATTGCACTGAAGATACAGAAATGGTAAAACGCGTATATATTGTGAATAAATTTAATATTCAAAATGGCCTTTGTTTACATTATTATTAAAAATGCCTTTATCAGTTCTAGTTTATATATACAGGGCGTTCAAAAAGTAACTGTGCACCTGCAATTTCAAAACAAGAACGATATATCCTGTGTTCTAAAAATCAATAACAAAATATTTTGAATAGTAAAGGTAATATTATGGATTACAATAAAGATTTTAAAGTGATTTTAAATAATTTTGACACAAATTATGAACACAAGAACGATATATCCTGTGTTCTAAAAATCAATAACAAAATATTTTGAATAGTCAATTTTATGTGAAGAACAATGACCATCTCTTAATTTATTAAAAATAACAAGAAAAGAGTCACAACAACTGCTGG
>MQRK01246550.1:84568-94737 GCA_001938485.1 Girardia tigrina
TTAATATTAAATTTATTCCCAATACAAACGCGTTTCACCATTTCGGCATCTTCAGTGCAATGAAATAAAGTGATTAATTGCTATTTATATAGTTGAAAAACTATTACATCATACGTCTAAAAAACATGCTTTTTTTTCTTTAAAAAAAAAAGAAAAGTATTTTAAATGATATTTTAAAAAACTTTAATATGATTAGATGAATAACCTTGCACGTTTAAGCATGGTTTATGATACTTTATTAACAATGCTTCGGCAATAATCCTTTCATAATTTGTGTCAAAATTATTTAAAATCACTTTAAAATCATTATTGTAATCCATAAGATAACCTTTACATCTTTTAATATGGCTCAATATCGAACTATTTCTACTCGATTGAGTATGTTCATCAATTCTAGCGCGGAGATGACGACTTGTCTCTCCAATGTACAAGGCTTCGCACTTGTGACATTTGAATTGATAAACTAGATTGTGCATTGTGCACTATCGATTGACTCTTTAAAAATATCAATTTACAAATTTTGGCACTGTGCAGTGATTGGTTAACTTTTTTTATTTGGTTGCTAAGAGAAAGGTCACGACTGCTATGGATACGGTAACCGTTACCATGGTTACAACCGCATTGAATTACTGTATCCGTTGCTAATGAAAATGGTCCCTTTGCTACCGTTGCTAAGGGGACCGAAACCGTTGCGCCTAGGCTAAGGAACCGGGAATCAATGAAAAACGTTTCTAGGGTACAGGGGACCAATCAGAAGCCTTGTCAAGTGAGCCTTTGGCTGGTAACGAATGCCCATTTTCCACCTACTTTAATATTATTTTTCGGAACAAAAATTTTGAATTGCCATAGTGATATACTGATTATTCAGATTTATAGGTAATCAAGAATCAGTATATTAAAAACAATATTTCTGACTCATTGAAGTTTTTCTTTTATAAATAAAAAGACAGTCGATAATTTTGTTTTTCTTTAATAGTTAACAATAAGTTTGAATAATATGAGTAACATAAGATGTAAAAGTAATTTGATTTATTAAGTTATTTAAATTACACGTAATTTGTAATTATAAATATTTAACGAAAATCGATATTTCAGGAGTATTTTACTAAAAATATGTAAACTCTTCTATATAAATATGTTGGGGTTCCGAAAAATATAAATTAAAATTTTAAAATCTAATAGAAAAATTAAAAAAATAATTCTCTGGTTAAAATTAACAATTTTTATCATAATAATTATTTTAATAAAATTTTTAGAATATTTGTAAATATTTTCAGAATTGTTTTAGCAAACTAATTTTCAAGGTTATTTAAAAACTAGTATATAAACAATAATTATTTCAGTCATATACAACAACAAATATTACGGACAAAATTATACTTACGGATCCCATTAAATCTTTAAACTTTATTATGATTTACGGTAAATTTTCTTCATTTTATTTTGGTTTACTTAACAAATTTAGTATCCTGTAAAGGAGAAAAATTTAATCATAATTTTCAGATATTACTCGTTCTAAATTGATATTGGTTTGTGCTGGTTGAGTGTGCTTCAAATTATTGATTTATTGTTAAAGTTTCGATTTAATTTTGTGCTCAAGTTGTCATTTGCAAATAAAGTATATTAAAAGGATTTATGTTCATTCTTCATATATTATTGTTGGAAGGAACCTTTTGGTCGTTTTGGAGCCAGATTAGAAATTTAATATAAACAAGGATAAAACCGAGTTTTAATTCAAATACCCAACAAATATAAATATGAACGCTGATTTGATATTTTTGAAAAATAATTTGTTAAAGCCTTTTTTAAAGAAATTGATTAATAAAAATTGTTATATGAATTAGAATTAATTCATTTGTTTAAATCGTTGAATTTGTTAATTAAATTTAAGATTACATTTTATTCAGCATGTAGATTTATTCTTTCTAACGACAAAACTGTTTTGTAATTTCGTATTCTATCATCAGCAATTATAATTTAGTATTTATTATTTTTATAAAATGTTATTTTTTAAGGGAATAATTTTTGGAATTACTTTTATTATTTCATATATTATCAGAAAATGGTAAAAAACGTTTTTAGAGCCTAATTAAAGATTTTGAGGTATGAAATGGCTCCTCTTTGTTCATTTTGAATGTTTATTAATGGGTTATAGTGTCTTATCAATAATAATTCACAGAACTTTCACTCCTAATGTTGTTGGGTATTCAAATTAAATTGAACTTTATATAGTTCAATTGTATTATGTGACTCTAAATAAACAAAAAGTTCTTCCAACACAAATATCTGAGAAATAGACAAATTCTTCAAAAGCACTTTATTATCAATCAACGATTCTTCACAAAGCTTCAGTGAAATGTTCCAATCTTCAATAATTTTTAAGATATAATCATACAACATATTGTTCGGCTTTATATAATCAATTATAAAATACATTGCAGCACAAAACTCAATAAAAGTCCCTCAAAAAATCAATATCCACTGAACACAAAGTTCTTAAGTGCAACTACAAGAATCCTTTAGACCAAGTGATACCCAAAAGAAAGGTAGTAAACTTAGAACCTTTCTCGTTAACAGGATAACTATCTTTTTTTCACGCCAAATAAAGATTAATGAGCAAAAATAAAACTTACTTTTAACCAAAATAACCGATGTAATTTTTTGCAAAAATCTTATTGACTAAATCACGAGTGGACTTTAACAGATTTTCCACTTGTTAATATAGTTATTATTCTCTATTTACAAAATTAGTTTAGTAAAACAAATTATAAGTTTCCATAATATTAAATGATTTTTTATTAATACGAATATTATATTAGTTCAAAATTTCATTTTTTTCTGTTTAACATTATTTTATACTTTTCTATAGATTTTCTTATGTAAACTTTTGACATATTTTTTCCCGAACCCTAACAATGAGAATCAAAGCCCTTCTGTAAAACAGAAAACTATTCCTTTGAAACAGAAGAAATTCTATTTTTAGAATGTAAAAAAGGATCAAGAACTTTACTCGATTTAAAGTAAAATCTATATGCAAATTGATATGAATGGGATAAAAAGAAGATGACGCGTTTCGAGATAACAATCCAATCATCAAGTCAATTCACACTTTGTATTAAACTAACATATTTTACGGAACTTGACAATAATTAAATAACATTTTACAAATAAATCATTGCACTAAAATGAATTTATTTCACTTCTCTAAATATTAAGAAAGAAATACATTAAATGCGTTCAAATCTATTCCTGCAAATCAAAAACTGGCAGCTATATATTTCCGTTTTGAGAAAAAGATATTTTTACTCTATCATTCCGTACTTAACAAGGTAAGGGAGATATTTGACTAAGATAACAATCGACAGTCAACTAAAAGCTAATCGTTGAGATGAAACTGTTATTTAATATTAAAATGTTTTATTCATTATTTGTTTTTTTGTGATGATGACGGGGATATATATATATATATATATATATATATATTTGTCATTTGCTTTGAAAATCAATTATTTGAATATTAGTTTTGTAAAAATCCAATTTTACAAGAAATGAACTAAGCTAAAAATCCATCTTTTAATTGACATTCAAATATAACTTAACCTAAAGAAATTAAATAAAATTTCATTCTCTCCAAATTCTCATTAAGAATCTCCTAAAACTCATTATTTATCAATCAATAATGAATTTAATAACGTTACAGAATTAAATTAATCAAAACGACAGAAATATATTAGCATAAGCTTGAAGACAATGTAAGTAAACTTTTAAGTGCAAAACTTAATATTAATTTAATTTGATAAATGAATAAATTAATTTAACAAGCGGAACATAAGTTTCGTGGTGACCAGTGACAGATTACAAATTTCAAACTTGGTACACATTCCTAGGGACCCCATAAATTAAATTAAAACCAAATCCAAGTAAATAATTTTACTTCAAATTTTATATTCAAATGTTACATTTCAGTAAACATGGATTGTATGGATAACATGACAAAATATATAACAATTGATGAACATTTCTAGAAACTTTGGTTCTCTTAATCAACATATTTTAATTCATATATAATGAAAACGCTTCACTACTAGAAGGGGTTTAGTTCTTTCGAACTAGAAAAATTTGTTCCGTTCTGAATTTCATTCCATTCTAAAAAGACGACATGCGTGCGACTCATTTACATTATAAATAATTCTCTCAGAAAAATTTAATCTCCTTTAATATTGATTTAGCTATGTTTTTTATTTCTTGAACATTATTTGAATTATTCATAAAGAAATTTAGTTGTTAAATTAAACTTTTAACTCTAACGCAGTCAATGCGGTCGAAAAAGACATCATTTAATAAATCAATAATCTTGGTGATAGCTTTTTAACTTTTGTGTCAGGTATTACTGAATTTTGTCGTTTGCATGGCTGTGTGCATGTTCTGCTTGAAGAGATGAAGAAATTGGTGTATCACATGCCAGGTGCTGCTTAATATGTTAGCCATTTGTAATCTATAAACTGGTACAAACGAATTTGGCAAAAATATCTAACTGTCATAGAATTTCGGATATTAGTCTTGTTTGAAGGTTTAATTTTTGGTTGATTGATTTTTTGTGGAACTAATCGAGACCAATTTAGATTTCTCATTTTTTAAGGTATATTTCAAATTCCTAGGGACTCCACAATTCAAAAACGAGTGAAAATAAAATCAATAGTTTAATTTCAAAATTTGTTTTTTTGATGTCTACAATATAAAATTATTTAAATTATATTCCTTTTTTCATTCTTTTTATTAGCTTTCTATGTATATTCACTCAATCATTTGTTTAAAATTTTGGATACTTACAAATTTGCAAGGACAATAAATTATAATGTAAAAATTTGATCAAAAAAAACTTTTTAAGGTTTCAGAATGGGAACAAAACGACAAAATCGGATTTCATGAACAATATTAGTATTAAAAGATCTACTTATAAATTATAATTAGTTTATAAACTCAACAAAGTAAAAATAAAACGTAAATGTAATAGTCATTTTCCCTTATACATAAAATAATCTCATTGACAAGTAGAGTTCTGCTAGCATAAAGAATGAATAAAATTTTATATTTGATTTTGTTATGTTTGCCTGATGGTTTGTCGTGAAATAAACCGAGTATCATAGTCTGTGGTCACGTGGGACGGATCCTGCAACACGATGGATAAGGGTCCGATAAATATCTCATGAAGATTACCGGCACTCGATGGCTTTCGAGGTATAACATGTGGGCCGTAATCTAGCCCACTCGCGACTTCATACCGCAGTCCATTTACGAGTACAACATGGACTGGTAGTTTTCTGCGCGGTACCTTCACGTCGGTTTTAATCAATATGGATCCCTTTGTTTTAATCGAATTGGGAATTTCTGTGACAGAAAAACATTCAATTCTTCCGTTTCGTGATAGTTTTTGCAGTCATCATTATTAACGACAATTTTATAGTGACTCATACACGACCTGAAACAACGAAGAAGAGACATTTTATTATCGTGCAAAACCACAAAAAAACAGAAATAATATCACTATGACGTAATTTCACATTTCTTATAGAAAAAAATATTTATTTATTTCAATTAAACAAACATTGTGTCCGACATTTTTTTATTTGTTCTATTGTTTTTTTGGTTCATTTTCCAACTTTTTTTCGAATTTTCTTTTTATAATTGATAATAAAGTTTTATTATTGAAACGAGAAAAAAATGTTTTATCGATGAAAAATGTTTTACTGATTTTAAGAAATTTAACAAAAAGGTGAAAAATTGATTAATATTAAAATTTTTTAATTTTGGATTTAATAATTTTTGTTTTTGTCCCATTCGTCACCAATTTTCAATCACGAATTTTGACCCTTTAAGAGGGCCGCATGTCTTTCGCAATTGTTAGAAGCACTTGAGGAACTTCCGATGAAATAGTCTGGTTGAAACAATTTCCCAAGATTCGAATTCAGTACGTAATCGAGAGTGGTACTATTCAATTCAACCATGACGCTGATCGGAACACACTTTCCATGAGTTCCAGAAGTAAAGTAAACGTAAATTCTCTGTAATTGCAAATCACTGTCGCCTTCGTAAACACCAGCGGTCGGTTTGATTCCGTGTTCATTGGTGATTATTTCCCAAAACTTCGTTCCAATACTGTTTCCACAACTTTGAAATATTCTCATCAATTCATACCATGGATCATGAATGTCTCCACATGTCTTTATAAAATAATCCACATTAAGTATATCGCTAAAAGGCAAATTTAACTGTTCTTTTAAATTAAACATTCAATCTCAGTAATGAAAATAAATCAATATTGCTCTAATTATCTTTATTGGATATCAAAAATACAAAACTGATTCTTTAAAACAAACGAATTTAAATTCCCAAAATAAATTATTATTATAACCTATGTAACACACACACACACATATATATATATCTATATATAATTTTTATTAACATTTTTTTATGTATTACTATTTTGTTTTTCACAATTTTAATAAGAATTTTAATTTATTCTGAAACAATTTTTCTTTTGTGATTTAAATTTTTTTGAGAAAATTTAAACAAAACAGTTAAGTGTTATTTAGTTTTTCCTACATATTTACCAGTTAATATCATATTTTACAGCATATTTATAACTACTAATTGACAATACTCATTACAGTTAATAAAGCTTTTTGATGAAGTTTTTTACATATGTATTTAAACAATCACCAAAATCAAAGAAAATCTTTAAAACTTCTTTTTTAGGAATTTAAAAATAATTATGCAGACTTTGAAAATTGTCACTACATACTTTTCACAAGTGTTTTATTTGTAAGTTTATGGCACATAATCTTATGATAAAATATTTACCATATGTCTCAGAAAAACTTCTAAGAAACTATTTAAATAACCTCGTCAAAATCTCTTCTCTAGAAATATTAGTTGTACATCATATGAAATAATTTTTTTCGATTCAAAATATGATGTACCAAAGAAAAAATGCAATATTTTCGAATTCCTTTATGCTTTCACTAAATATCTAGGTTTTCTATGAGTTAAGGTTTACCGACAGTATTTATGTTGTTTAAGGTTATAAATGTATAACATCAAGTAAGTCTGGGTAAATCAAGCTAACCAAAAATTAAATAGTTAAATTAGACTATGACTTAATTATTAGGAGAGGCAAATAAAACATTAATTTGAATATAACGTTCTACAAAATACATTGATATCGATTTCAATGGATACACATGCAAAGAGTATGCAATAACTAAATGATAATAATACTTCCGAAAAATTCGAAATTCATTGAATTTCTTCATGGATTTTCGGATCATAAGATCCTCATTTAAAATCCAACAATCCATCTAACTTCACCTTCTCCAAGTAATCCTTTAAACCATGAACACAAACTTTTCAAACTACATATATTAACTACACTCTTTAAACAGTGTTTTTGGTGTTGAAAATTATTACTATCGCTTTTCAATAGCTAATTAATTTTGTTTTGGAGAATTTGAATTATAAAAAGTTCGAATTCTTGGTTTGATTGTGTTATTACTGTTTTGTCTGAAAGAACAAGGTTTTTGGCATTTGAAAGCATCGTTTCCATAACGTTCATGGTACCAGCATATGTTTGTTTGTTTTTGTTTGTTTTCCAAAATATTTTGCGTCATAATTAGCGAACTTGTTCTTTATCTCTTTTTGTTGTTTCTTTAATTCAAATATTTCCTTTTTCAATATTTTGTTTTCCGTTTCAATATTTTCTATTTTCTTGAGAAGTAAATTAAAAAAATGAAAATTTAAATTGTTTGCTGTTTCTTTGTATATTTTCTCATTAAGCAGAATTTTGTTTTCGGGTATACTGACAGGTGCGTGTTTGTGAAATTGTGGTGTGTGAAGGTTGGTGAAGTTGATGTTTGAATGGTTAATATGATTTGATATTTTTTTTGTTTGTGTTTTGACAGGGTTTGTAATTGTCAGATTAAATTTGGGTTTGTATGAAGGCATAATTTTTTTAAAAAATTGTTGTGTTTGTTGTGATTGTAATTGTATGTAAATGTCTGTGTGATTGTGAGGCTTGTTTTGTTTGTTTCTGACACGTGTAAAAGAGCTAACTGAAAACGTGTTTCAATGAACTCCTTTAACGTAAAAAAATAAAGATAAATATGTATAAAACTTTTATTTTTATATAATATAAATAAACATATATAACAAAAAAATCACATACGAGAGAGAGAACGGCACAGATAAATCTCGATTTCGATTTGTAATTGTTGTTCAAAGGTTTCAAGGAATGATCTTCTGTTGTAACAACATCGATGGAAACGTCAGAGAATCATTCAGTTGCACAACGAGATTTTGAGAAAATAGATCACATAAAGAGGAGCACTTTCAGGGGGAATATTGATAAATTGGTTTGTAGAAAACTCCTTTACGAACCGATCTTACAAGAAAACGCCCCGCAGGCAATATAGTAGAATTGTAAACAGTAATATTAATGATTGTTTTTATCGATTGCTTTTATATATATATAATTTTTAATATATATATATATATATATATATATATATATAATTTTATATATAATTTACTATATATAATTAATATAGATTTATTTGAACTATAATTGATGGAGTACGTGATTTAATCAATAATGTATCATAAAAGACCAATAACTAAAAAAATACTGCACAGTATTTTAAAATTTGTTATCGTCACATGCGACCTATAAACTTCCATATGTCCAGCAATATTGCTACCATTACCCAATCATCTGTGCTCCTGAATCCGCTTACAGAGATGAAAAGAAGCTCCCCACTTTATGTCTCATTACACATTTTACAAGAAAATTGATAAACAAGATTAAAGCACAAATTTAAAATTTATAAATTTTCTTAACATTATAAACAATTTGAAGGCGTAGCCTCTCAATAGATTCGTAATTACTATCATATTATCAATTCTTTAAATTAATGAAGCTAATTCCTAGTTGTGAGACCAAAAAATCACAGCAAGGCTAATTGAGCCAGTAAATTTAATTTTATTCAGTTTAAAAATATACTGCGATAGCTTGTATGTTGCTGGTCTCCAGATCCAGCTATGGAGACCAGCACCTCTTCAATGTGCGGAAATTTTTGCTGGTGGACGTGATCGATTGGTTCTAGTGCTCACCGGTCGTGTGTCAGCGCGTGCCGGTACTGCAATTGATCTACAGCGGGTCCCCGGAGAGTGTCACAGAGTACGCGGCGATCGATGTTATTCGGGACGGTGAGAGTGCCGTTGGCCGTGACTCGTATTGATCATGTCTGCGGTATCGTGTCGGTCGGTGGTCCACTCGACGAGTACGAGGGAATCATTCGAGTGCCGATCCGCTGAATGAGGCACTGGTGGATTCGGCCCGACCGATTTCATTTAATGTAAACAGAAAAAATTGATCAAGAAAAAAATATTCTTTTATTTATGTGAAAAATTACAAAGTTTTAAAATTGTGCGTTACACAAATGTTTATTTAAACACACCGAATATAATTTTAATGTTTTTTTAAATGTTTTTTTTTAATTTCGGTCGTTTGACCGGAACACTACAGCTTAACATATAATTTTTCACAATTGGAACCTTACTACAAATATGTCCGATTATTAAAACAATTTGTGAGGAATATTTGATGCATTTGAATGATGTGTGTTAATTTGGAATTGTCTCTTTTATCAAGATGGTTAATTAATATTTTAATTCTTATTTTCTGAAATTTTTCTATTTAAAATTTAATGATTAAATTTATTTACAATTTAAAATTTGCTATAAAATTTTAAATGGTTTGAATATTCTTTTTAAAGTTTTAAAATGAATAGATCAATTTTATATTTTTTTTCAATAATCAAAATTAATTTTAATTTTAATCAATAAAATTTATGAGATACAGTTGTCCCCGCCTAATCCGCTTAGAAATGAAACGGGGTTTTTAAGAATTTAGCAGATTGAGCGGAGACTTGCGGATTGAGCGGGGTAGGTGGATTGAAAAAAACTGAAGAAATTTAATAACATTTATTAATTATTATTAAAAAGTGAACTCCATTTTTCACAATTTATTTTCGTAATTAATTTCGGCGGATTACCCGCCATCTTCAGACTAAATTAACACTGGCTTTTTGCAGCTTATATATGAGAAAGGT
>MQRK01246555.1:18077-28811 GCA_001938485.1 Girardia tigrina
ACCTGCATTTTGACGATTCGTCTGGATGGCACTAAAGCAATACCGCTACTCATTGCAAAGGGCAAGAAGGAGAAGATTGAGCGGGTTTCTGGCATTTATGTGCTGGAAACTGAAAAAGCCTGGGCTACCCACGATGTTATAAGAAAGTGACTTGATTTAATGCTGCCGCTTGTAATGCGCGGGAACAAAAGAGGGATGCTGATCTGGGATGCAGCCAGCACACACCGCGATAAAACCATGAAAAACTTCCTTCATGAGCGGAGAATTGACCAAATCATGATTCCTGCAGGGATGACGGCTTATCTTCAGATTCTCGATATCACCATTAACAAGCCATTCAAGGACTATCTGCGTGTGGAAATCAATGACTACATTGAAAACCGAATGGAGAGAAATGTACGTGGGAACTTTGTGAAGCCCAGATTGCCAGAGACTGTTAACTGAGTAAAGAATTCTTGGAATAAGATCACTAACACCTGCGTTGCAAATGCACTGCGAGCCGGCTACCTGGACAAAGCCTGCTCATTTCAGGACAGTGCCGTTGCTACCCATGAGAAATATGGGCTAATGATTCGGCAAGAAATGTCGTCCCGAGAGTCCCAAGAAAATCTACAGGAACCTAAAAGTGCGGATGTTTATGATGATATCCCAGAGAATGATGACATGGTTGTCATGGAATAAATCTGTTTTATCTTCCAGTATTCCACTGTTCGTTCTTAACATTTTTCATTGTTTTACATGTTATGCAATGTTGTAACAAGACATTCTTGGCACTTCCTTTTATTAACCTGTTTTGTGGTGAATACAATACTATTCAGGTTGTTAATAAATGTTAATTTTATGGTTAAAACAAAAAATTCGACAATTTTTTCCCAATATAAGACATACCCCGAAAGTAAGACATAGTGGGGCTTTTAGGGATAAAAAGAAAGTAAGACACTATCTTACTTTCGGGGAAACACGGTAATAACAAATAATTTCATTTTATTCCTAAAATTCCTTATTAATAATAAATTATTTCATTTAATTCCTAAAATTCGTAATTAATAACAAATTATTTCATTTTATTCTTAAAATTCCTAATGAATAATAAATTATTTATTCCTCATTTATTCAAAAATTCCTAATTCATTTAAAATTATTTTGTCCGCTGCGTTTTGTTCGCGGCGTTTTATCCGCAGCGTTTTGTCGTGATACCGTTAAATACGCGCGTTCAATCTTATAACGTGTTTGGCTCACTAAAAACTGTTTTAAGCTATCCGAATAATTAACTAAATTTATTTATTATGAGCAATTGATGCAACGAGAACAAATAAGTAAAATATTATACCCATTTGGATAACTGATTGACTCCCTATTTATAAAAAAAAACACATTGTTTTTTCATTTTAAATAAAAATATTACTATTTGTTGAATCGTTATTTCTTTCCTCAGTTGGAAATTCTAAGTCGATTTGTAATTAATAGTCATAATTAACATTTTTACCTGACTGGGATTTGCTTTTCCGAATAGTTACTAGAACAAGTCTTAAAAATCATAAACTAAAATGAAATTACTATTTTGCAAATTGCTTCTACTTTCCCTCATTGTAATAAAATCTGTTATAAAAGATTTAAATTAAAAGAAGTGACAAATATTTTTTTATTAAATAAGTGAAAATACAACAAATTCCCTCTTGGAATGGAGATCCCTCATATGCGTTTACAAAATAAGCTACGAGAATATCAAGAGGAACAAACATGTATGTACTTTTAATTTATGGAATTAAATATTTATGATATTATCATGCTACAGTGCCATTGTTTAGTTCCAGACAACTAAAGGATGAAAAAGAGGGCAGTGAAAATAAAGATCGAGATTCAGATTAGGGGGAAAGATGTCGGTTCTTAAAATATGGACCTCGTCTAGATCCATCGAATCTTGAGGCGTCATCTTGGCGGTGAGCACGATGTAGCGAATTGAATCTATCGACCCATTGAATCTGCATCTTAGATGCCTAAATTAATTCATGTAAAATAAAGATATAATTTTTGTATAAAATGAAAGGGATATTTAAGAGCAAATCAAATAATAACATTTTACTATAAAATTAAATTGTTTTTATTTTTTCTAAACAGTTAAAATAAAATAATATAAAAATAAACAATAATTTCCTTGATTAAAATTGTTTTCTGGTTCCGGGTTATTTAATGGTTCGCCAATTGAGCGTTGTCCAGACAATGACTTTCTTTTATTTGCTGTTAATAGTCAAAACCAAAATTTATTTATGTATTTATTTATTTATTACATCTGTCTCTTCTCTTTCTTATCCCCGAGATACTTTTAAATCTTGAGTAATCTGAAACATTAAATTGATTGAATATTAACTTTCATGTTCATATATCTTTACTTAATTTTAAAGAGTGTAATAAAACTATAATTATTATTTACACTTTTGAACCTGAGAAACGTATTTAATCTGTGATGTTTAAATTTTAAACGTTTGATATATATATATATATATATATATATTTAAGAACGACATGAAAATCATATTTTATTGCAATATATTTTGTTGGATATATTAAGGCTGAATTAACAACAATTTCGCTGTCTTATATATAGCAAATTGATTATTATGCAAACATCTTGCATAATAACTAATTAAATATTTTCAACAAATTTGAAGAGAGACTTGTTTGTACATTAATTGACGGATTAAGTGATTTAATCAATAATGCCTCACAAGTAACTCTATCCCAATAATTTTTAAAATAATGCACAATATTTTAAAATTAGTTCTTTTGACCTCCGATTTACAACCCTTCATATGTCCAGCAATATTACTCCCATTACCCAATCGTCCATGCTCCTGAATCCGTTTACAGAGATGACGAGACGTCTCTCCAATGTATGTAGCTTTGTACCCATTACATGAAAATTGATAAACCAGATTGGAACATAAACTCAAAGGAGTGTGAGATTTATTGCTGAATATACTTTGAATTTTGTTAGATTTAGAAATTATTTTTAAATTCAAATTTTTACTATCGATTGATTTTAAAATAGACGATTTAAATTTTTTGTTGTAAATTTTTTGATAGTTATTTTAGAACTATACTTAATATACTGCTAATTGAAAGACATATATAAGTATCTAGAAATAATTCTAAATGTTTAAACTACTTCTTGATATGTACAAAAATTTATTACAAAACAAAGGGTTTTACAATTGCCTGCACAGCAGGACTTTAGTCTGATTCAGCTGGTTTGTCCTCACAAATTTTGCAATACAGTATTGAGATGTTTGAATCATGGATAAAACAGGTCTCGTTGGAATCCTATCCTTATGTACCTTAGGAAGACCATAAGGTTTAGCAGGCCGGGCACCAGTAGAACATAAAAGTTTTTCTAACTTCTTATCCCTGTGACCGTTTTTACAAAGTTTTTTTCAAAAGAGAACGTAGAAATTCCTCATCTTTTAAAGGTGGAAGTTTCCCATTAATTCGAAAATTATCTATTTTTTTTAATTGTGGACCTTTATATAAATGTGGATATACATAATTGTGGACCTATATATAAGACAACGAAATTGTTGTTAATTCAGCCTGAAGATGGTGGAAAATCCACCGAAATATATTGCAATAAAATTCGATTTTAATGGCGTTCTTAATTATAAAATGTTGCCATTATTTTTTAAATTTCTTATTAAGATATATATTTATCTTCCATTCTAAATCAAAACAAATTAAAAACTTGCAAAATTTATTAATCTATAACAGTTTAAATTTGTTATTTAAACAATTTTTCTTTTTTTATTTTCTTTTTTTTAATTCTATTTTCTATTATTTCTTTTTAATTTCGATTATAATTCGAAATTTTTTAAAAACCAAAATTCTTATTTCTAAAAATTAAAAAATTAACAACAATACTCTCTTACAAATACCATTAAAGATTTTCTGAAAACCCAAAAGGTATCATCCACATTTTTTACAGCACATATTTTTATTCAGAATATATATCATTTCAGATTTCAAAACACTTTGATGCCAATATAAATTGTTCATGCAATAACCTTATGTAACAGAAAAGATTTTAGTTTGTCCGTTAGGCGGTCGTTAACCCTGGTGAATAAACAGTTTCTTTTTCCTATTACGAGTTTTCGGTTTTACAGTAAGTCTTTGATTCACATAATGATAGACTTTAAAATCCATCAAGTAACATTTAATATGTTTAATGAAATAAATAAAATATTTACCTTCAATATCCAACAATGTCTTTTCAAAATAAAATAAGTATAATTAGTTCTAATATTTAACATTTTTATGTATGTTGGTATTGCAACCGGTCCGCAGCGGTTCCTCGACGAGTGTCGCCAAGTACGCAGTGATCGATGCTATTCGGAGCGGCAGAAAATGCAGTTAGCTGTACCTCGTCGCCCGTGTCAATACTGTCGGCGGCATCGTGTCGATTAGTGGTCCACTAAATGAGTCCGAATAAGTCGTTCGGATGCCGATCCGCCGAATGAGGCGGCGATAGATTTGGCCCGACCGATTTCATCCATGTAATAATCAAAAATTATAGCATGAGATCAAAAATTAAAGTTTTTTCAGGAAACATTTCTTTTCAGCGACATAATTCGGATATTCAAAAATCCAAATTTTACACATTAGTTAATAACTAGGAAATAACCCGTCATGTATGACGGGTATAATTAAATATAGAATAAATTTTCAAAAAGACGTTTTTTCTTAAAATTCATTTTGTTCCATATGAATTATTATTAATTTAATTATCTACTTACAATTGTAAGTAAATAATATGAGCGTTCTTCACAGAATCAGTCAATCAGTCAGTCAGTCAGTCAGTCACAGATCAAGACAAATATATATATTTATTATTTTTAGAAACTGTTAATATTTTTTTCTCAGTTATTGTTTTTTGTTAGCGTCATTACAGCTTTCTTTAATTTTTAATTTTTTTTAAATAAAACAGATATCCTAATTTTTTGGTTTTATTTTGCATATTTAGAATAAACACAATTACTTACACAATATTACCATACCGATTATAAAATGAATCGATGAGATTACTGAAAGAAATATTATATATTTATAAATAAAAAAACATACCTATGAGGACTGAGGATAAAGCAATTATTGCTTAAAAAAAGGAATATTAAGTTTATTGCAAAATTAATATATGCAAAACATTATAGTACATAAAAATTGATAAACAATTTTTAAATTTGAAAATTTAATTTTTTTAATTTTGATCATTAAAATAATAAAGAAATGCAAATTCAATATAAAACATTATTTTCTCTCAATCTATTATGCGAATGATAAATCTTGTTTCAATAGTCTTCCTAATGTTGAACCCCAGACTCTCTAAAAAGTATAATTTGGAATTTCTTTAGTTAATAAGACTACAAGAGGAGCAAAAATAACAAACCTATGATTTGCTGACGACATAGACAAAATCGGTAAAAATGAGGCAGAGATTCAGAAATTTATGAATAAATTACAAAAAGCGTCAAAAGAATTTGGAATAGAAATAAACAAACAAAAAAAACAAAAATATGGTTTCAGGAAACCATAACAACGAGGTTAAACTGGAGATCGACATTGAAGGAGAGAAAATGGAAAAAGTTAAGAGTTTCAAATACGTAGGCTCTACTATCACAGAGAATGGGGAAAGCGAAGAAGAAATCAGAAGCCGCATTCGTATTGCAACAAGCACAATGATTAAGTTACAGTTAACCTTAAAGAAATCTATCTCAAGAGCAGAATAAAGATGACTAAGGCTATTGTTTGGGCAACACTTCTCTATGGATGCGACATTTAGACATTAAATCAGAAGAGCATTGATAGACCTAAATAGTTTGAAATGAAAAGCTACAGGGAAATTCTGAAGATAACGTGAAAAAAGAAGACAAACGAGGAGATTGACAGAAATACTATGCTAGAAATAGAAAAGATCATGAAGAGGAGGAAGCTAAAATTCTACGGACATCAGATTAGAAAAAAAGCCCTTTCAAAGATAATAATTGAAGAAAGAATGGAAGGAGAAAAACCAATAGGAAGTCCAAAGACACATTGAACAAAGAGATTTAAAAGAATGAAGTGGATTGAACATGGAATGTCTCAGACAAGTGACTACAAATAGAAAAATGTACCGAAGGCTTATGCATAATTTGGTGCACTCACGGCCTAACCGCTAATGTCAAAATGAAGAAGATCAGACACCCTTTCATTCAGCCATTTGCAGTTTGCGACTGGAAATGTTCCAGCTGGGTTCTGCTTGAAAAGAGAATTCAGATTATATGTCTATTACTAATTTGTTTTTGCTTTTTCATTTATTAAGATTGTGTTTCATTAATAATTTCTCTTCCTAAAACTAACTTCATGTGGAATATTTTATGACCATTCAATGTCTTTTCAAATAGAAATTAATTTAAGCATTATTAAAAAAATATTAGAAATAAAAATTATAATAATTTATGGTAATTGTTCGACTACAATATATTCTTAAAATTAAAAAAATAAGTAATTACTAATCGTAAAATATCGTTTATGTTTAAAAAAAACTCAAGAAAAGAAAATCTTTTACACAAAAATATATATTAATTACAGTTATAATATAAATAATTAAATTAGATCATTAAGTATAAAATGGATAAATATGTTAAGAAATGAATTTAAGAATAAATATTTCGCAATGGCAGATTGAGATTCCTGTTAATGGTTAATGCAAATCATTACTCTTTAGAACTCACATTTGAACTCACTCTTTCACATTACCTTTTGCCAATGAAAAAGTGAAGTAAGATATTCTGTAACAGTGCAGAAGTATATTGAAAGCAATAAAGAATTTAAATAAAAAAGAATATTGTAAAACCTTTTTTATTTCATATTTGTTTCAAGCTTCCTGGATTCTCGTCAAGTTTTTGGATTCTTGTACAATATCCGATTGACCAGGAGAGTATTTGATAGTTTTCTTTCACCTTCATACTTTTTGATATATTGCTTACATCCTTCTATCTTTTGCTTGCTCAACTACAAAAACAATTTAACTAATCCGAGCCACATACTTTCAGAAGCATTTGTAAGTTTCGTATAATAATTAATTCATTCCGTAATTGAATGAATTTACAAATTATTAAGATTATTAATTATTATTTATTATTAATTATTAATAAATTATGTCTCTATCAAATTTTCATATTTCCATTCTCTTTTTTGCTTGTTTCCTCACCCCTGATTGACGAAAAGGATGTTTTGATATTTTTGTTCTTGTAATTGGAAAGATATCGTTGAAGTGGAACTGATTTCATAAATTAGAACTCTGTCCGTAATAAGACCATGTCACGAATACCTGAAATCGTAGATATTAAGTAACTATGTCTCAGGCTTTTAGTTTCTTTAAATTTATAGGAGGTTAATAATATTGTTTTTTTTTCCTTCATGATTAACCCCTTAATTGACGACTTTTATACCAGTGGTTTACTTTCTACATTGTTGACTTCTTTTGTTTTGATCTTAGTGTTTTAGCTCATGATTAATTTGGGATGTTCAAAGAACCAACATTTAATAACATTCTGATTGTAATTGAGAACGTAATAATCTAACGTATTTTATTTGTAAGAAAAAAATTATTTTGTTGTCAGAAAATATTTTCAAATATCGGTTTACTTAATGATAAAGGAACACGACACTTTAATTCATCCTATTCAATATTCTTCTTGAAAGTGAGGTTCACTTCTATTTGATTCTTGTCCTTCAATATTCATAGTGTCAATATTAGGAATTATAATGACATTTTAATAAAAAATTCTTTTATTTTTTATTTTTTAAATATTAATATTTTTAATATTTTTATTTAGTTTGATCTATTTGAGTACAGTAAAACCTCCTTATATTGAACACCGCTCTATATTGAACACTTCTTTTGGATTTAAATGTAACATAATATAAAAAACTTTTTAGTACTCCCTATATTGAACACCTCTGTAATCTGAACATTGAACATAATGTGAAGTGAGTTCCTTTGATTATTTATACTATTTGTAATTCGATATATTGAACAGTAAAAACTGCGTTTGTTTAAACAATATGTATAAAATTAGATCTGATAGAATACAGTAAAGAGAACACGATATGAAATGTCGCAACAAAATTTAACGTTTCAATTGGTACAGTTGTCAATATTAAAAAGAGAAAAGATGAATATAAAAATTATATGAACAAAACTTACATGAAGAAAGAAAAAGAAAGCAACGACAATCAGAATATGACGAAATTAATAACCTAACGTGACAATGGTTTTTAAAAGCAGGATCTAACAAGATACCAATATCAGGACCACATATTCAAGAGGCATCTTTTGAGTTTAAATCACATAAATAAATAGATATAAATCTTTTAAATCACATAATGTTTCATTTAAAGCCGTAAGTGGGGAGTCATGTTCAGCAAATTTTAATGAGGCTATAATTACAATAATTACTCTCCAAGAGATATTTTTAACGTAGATGAAACAGCACTGTATTATAAGGCCATGCCAGATAAATCATAGGTCGAGAAACAAAACGAAAACAAATGAACTAAAGTAAGAAAAGAAAGAGTTACCTTATTACTTGCAGTTAATTCTGCTGGGGAAAAACTTAGTCCTCTTATAATTGGAAAAAATAAAAATCCAAGATGTTTAAAAAATGTTTCTCTAATTAAATTAAACGTTGAATATACATCAAATAAAATTGCATGGATGACTTCAAAAATATTTGAATATTGGTTTTAAAATATAAACAGAATATTTAAATTTGAAAATAGAAAAATAATTTTAATACTAGATAACTGTCCATCCCATCCGAATATAAATCTTTCTAATGTAAAATTTCAATTTCTTCTTCCGAATAAGACATCACTTTCATTCAACCACTTGACTAAGGATTCATTAAAAATTTTAAAACTAAATATAGGAAGAGGTTGACAAAGAATATTATTTCAAATATAAATTTAGGAAATGTGAATTATATTTCACAAATAACGATTCTCGATGTGTTTATATGGATAAAACAATGTTGGGAGGAAGTAACATCCAGCACAATCGTAAATTGTTTTAGTCACGCTGGTTTTTTATTTAATCAAGTTGATTTAGAAGATAAAATTGATGATAACATTATGGAGCTTGATGAACTTATTAATGATGCAAAATCTGCTACATTGGTTGATGAGCAGGTTTCAGCTGCAACTTATGTAACATTTGATGATGACGATGAGTTTATGGAAACTTTGAAAGAAGAAAATCTAATAAATATTGTTATTGATGAAAATCAACTAGAATCAATGTGAGAAGATGAAAAAAATAATGAGAATGAGAATGAAAATGAAAATAAAGATAATGATATTGTAATTAATGATAAAACAGCCGTGTCATTTAAAAATTCTGAAGAAATTTGCCGTTGGGTATGATGAAACATAAAAAATGATGATTTTTTTAGTTAAAGAGATATCTGTGCTTGCAAAAAAATTAAGTGATTATATTTATCAAAAGTCAAAATGGAAAAGACAATCGAAAATAACGGCATTTATTAAATAAAGTTTTGCAACAGCGTTAATAACTATTAATTTTTTATTTTACTTTTCACAATTTTTTATAATCTTGTTACGTAGTAATCTTTGTTAATATTTGTGTATTTATTCATAATTAAGTATAATTAATTACGAAAAGCAGTTTTATAATACAAATAGAAAGTATGTTAATGATAAATATATATTCTCCATATGTTGAACACTTTTCTTGTAAAAAATGATGTTCAATATAGGTAGGTTTTACTGTATTTATTTCTTTTGTCGTGCATGGTGAAAACTTTAGTTATTGTATCATTTTTGCTGTAGTATTTGATCTATTATATTTTTTCTTATTCAAAGAAATTGAAATCATTTCGTTATGAAATTTATTTTTTCTTTTTCTTTTATTTTTTATAGTTTACATTTTAAGAAACTGTAACCAGGATATGTTCAACGACGCTAAAGAGAAAGCCACTCTCATCCATGGAGCATTGAAAAGTCTAATGAAATACTGAGATCAACAGAGGAATGTCATGAGACGAACAAGAGAAATACAAAGTTTTATCTATAATCATATTCATTCCCATACAATAAATTAATAATTTTTCAGACTGCTCAAATAAATTAAGTTACGAGACTAAGGATTTTTTAAAGAAACACAGGATGTTCGTCAATTTAGAATAACTTTGATTAGAAAAAATTGAAGAAACTCTAACTAATACACGTAACGAAATTGGAGATATTAAACGAAAAAAAGGATTTTAGCGAAATTATATTTATTTTTAATTTTGGAATATTTTGAGATTACCAAATTGAAATTATTAAAATTCAAAAGAGTTTTTACTAAATAAATCCCCCCTATTTTATATCATTTTAATTTTATGATAATAATTTATAGAATTTTATATTTGAAAATAGATCGATTGATTCTCTGCATCGCAAAGCCGTGCAGAATTAATTAATTTAATTCAAAATCATATTTTTCAGGAAGGCATTTTGAGCATCATTTTAGTTTTTGAAATTTTTTTCACGTAGAAAGTTGTACAAATGTCTGAAAAAGTATAAGTCCGTTGGCGAGAGGTCCGGTGAATATGGTGGATGAAGCAGGGTTTCATAGCCCAACTCATTAAGCTTTTGAAGAGTCACTTTTGAAATATGAGGTCTAGCGTTATCATGAAGAAG
>MQRK01246556.1:12212-22843 GCA_001938485.1 Girardia tigrina
CACAATACGTCGGGGATATATGATCTTGGCAATTCATCCCGGATTTTATATCGGGGTGACAATTCGTCGGACCGACAATTGGTCGAAGGTGACAATCCGGGCAATTCATCTGGGATTTTTGTCGGTGTGACAATTAGTCATGAATTTAATATTAGAAGACAATTTTAATGAAGAATAACTAAAAAAAAATTTTAAAAATTTTAGGCAAAACATTTTCATGAATTTTTTACAAAAAAAATTCCTATTAAAACTTATTATTAAATTTAAATTAGTATTTATATGTTATTAAAAATGGTATTTTTCAAAACTTGTTTAGATAAGCATTGCATAAAAGGTCACAATTTAAATATTATTTAAGACAGCTATGTGATGTTAATACACAGGAACGTTTGGGCACAGGATGTTGTGAGCTGGGACATTTGGACGGTAATATTTTTTTATCGTTATTTGACACTGTTATTTTTTATAATTTTTTAAATTTTATATTTTACTTTTTTAATGTGTTTTCAATTTTTTATTAAATTATTTTTTATAATAAACTTTTAAAAGTTTCTTTTAAAATTATGGGACATTATAAAATATATAATTTTTATGGCGTTTATTTAAAAAAAAGAATTTTTTTAACATTAATGTTTTTTATTTAAAAAATAAAATCGAAATCATTTTTATTTTAAAATAGATTCAAAAAGAAATTTATTTAAAATATAGAATGAAAAATTTTTTTTTATTTAAAAAATAGAATTTAGAAATATTTTATTTAAAAATAGAATTCCAATATATTAACAAGTTATCTATATTTAGTTATAAAATACTGACATTTAAACACAAAAACAATGATAAAATATTAAAAGTCAAAATCAATTGTCTGCTTTAGTAACATATGATTCTTGATGTATAATTGTTATTTTTGACTAAAGGATATTGTTGAGGCATGTTTCTCGAGAGGAGATAGCCTTTCTTTAATCTAATAATATTGCAGAAAATTGTTCTTGTATAAAACTCGTCTTTCTTTATTTTAGAAGAATACAAAAATCAGTATCGTCGTAAAATATAAATTATATAGTCTGGTTTTATTACAAAATATACAATAATTTGAAATTTTTAGCATTTCGATTCTTTTTATAAAAACAAGGTAAAAAATTCTATTTTTTAAATTATTCTTAACACGTTGACGGACAGTTGCGTCTATAGCCGTCATTAAAATGTAAAATATATGTATTAATGTTTCTACTGTCCGTCAACGTGTTAAAATTATTTATTTCTAAATCTTTTATAATAATTTCTTTTATAAAATTTTTATAGATATTTTATATGATATCTGGTTTAGTAAATAATTGTTAATTATATTACACAAGTTTCTGTGGTCTTGGTGTTCTTTTTTTATTTTCCACTGTTCTCCATTCATTTTCTCTTTTTGTGTTACATGCCGCTACAGGAGCATTTCTTTTCTTTTTATCATATTCGAACATTCTCGTTTGAATGTCTTCAATTTCTTCAGATTTCTTGACACCTCTAACAGCTATTTCTTTCTTCACGTTCTTGTCATCTATCAGATTAACGTAGACCAAATTTGATAGTTCTTTTTTACCCAACTTTTTCTCAATTAACTTTTCAATGATTTCAGCCTTTGTAAATATTATTGTGGGGTCGCTGGATCCAATTCCCATTTCTACCAGTTCCTTCATTAGATCCAGGATAGATTTTTCCTTTGAAAATGTGGATCTTAGTTTCTCTTCCCATGTTTCACCTGCCGCTGCTTCATATTTTATTATGACATCCGGAGTCATATATGGTGTTGCTAATAAGATTTTCCTCTTTTCTGAAAATCCCATTATCTTCGCATACCTGTTAAAGCTCGTTATGAATTGTAAACGCAAAACAGTAGTCTTTGTACAACAACCCGCTCTATTACAAAACTACTCAACCAAATTACCACAGACGAAATAAATATAACCTCTTAGCATCAAATATATTTTTTTTCTTTCTCCTTTTACCAACCACACAAAAAATATACGTTATTAGTAATTTGTCAATACAGTCAGGAATAACGAAATGATTAGTCAATGACGATATAATAAATTGACTCGTCAACTAGGGATATGATGTGAGATACCGTTCGTTAATAATACGTTGATGAATAAAATGCCGTCTGGAACTATTCGCTGGATACGCAATTTTAATTGAGGTATAAATTACTTCTGATCGATTTGATGATTTCAAATTTAAATTAAAAATCACTCATAGCGATTATGAATTTAACTATTATCATTCAATAAATAGCAATTAAATTCCCAATCGCTAATAAAATTAAATAATAAAAAAGAGAATCAAATAACTAATAAAAATACTCCTTCCCAAACATCCACTCTTCAGGGACTTTCTATAACTAATTCCTTTATCATCAATCTTATCTCTGGTCAAATACAAAAATAAAAATCACAAAAATATCATTTCACCCATGTGAGGAATATTTTAAATTGTTTGAATGTGTAAATGTATGGATGATGTATGTTGATTTAAGTATGTTGAATTTAGAGTGGTGATTCTCCCACCCAGATGGAAATTGGTATTTTTTATTAAATTTAAAGTGATTGACTATTCGAACATAATTAAAATAATCATTTTATAAGTTCATATCTTTAATTTCAGAATTAAAATTAAGTTTAATAATTTTTAGTAAAATTTAAATTAAATGCATTTTTAATAATTTGATGTCATTTTTATTATTTTGGGATTTATTGAAAAATGGTAAAAATTAATATTTTTAATTAATATTTTTTATAGCTTAAATATTTTATAATATAATTTAGAAAAATTGTTCGAATAATCATGATTAAAAACAGAAATAAGAAAACCAATTAGAACGATGGAAAACGATGAAAGACCTTCTGAGATGCTTAATGACTCTAAATGTAATTGCAATAAAGATTCAAACGAGACTTGTTTAAATGTTCTTAATAACCCACACGCTAGTCTTGTTCTTGATAGAGAAAATGACGAAGAAAGACTTGAGTTGAAAAAAGTATATGCTGTAGATTTCGTTACCAAATTTTCAGTCGATGATAGGAAAAATATTTTTATTGATGGGAGTGGATTTAACTTGCATCTTAGAAGAAATTATAGAAGAATTTTTTCAGGGAAAAGGGTTTACAATGTTGTTCCTGCATTTAGAGGAAGGAATACAACATTTTTAATGGCCATAAATAGAGAACGTATTATTTATTATAAAATTTTTCAAGTATTTTTTAATCGAGCTTCATCAAATTGGTTGAGGGAAATAACTGAGGGAAAATTGATTATGGATAAGGCTTGACCACACACATCAGAAAACACGAGACTAAATTTTTCAAGATTGCGTAATGAACAAAATTTATATCACCGTATTCATTTATGCTGAATCCAATTGAATTTAGTTTCAGCAAAATAAAAAATGTCGTTAGAACAGTTTTGAATTAAAATCTAATTGAAGATTTGGGAGAAGTTATTGTAAATGGGAATTCATCTGTGACACTGGATGATTGTAATGGATGGTATAGGTTATTTAGGAGAAACTGTGCTCTTGCAATGCAAAAGCATATGTTTGAATAATATTATGTTGTTTGTCTAATTTTGTTTGTTTTAAATATGTTTTATATATTTTATTACTTATAAAATATATAATATATAATAAAATATATAATAAATAATACTTGAAATTTTTTATTTTAAATAAATTTTAAATAAATCTAATTCATTTGTTAATGTATTAATTTATAATTGAAGTCTTAAATGATACTGGAAATGCTATAATAAAATTAAAATAATTAATTAAATAAAGTTAATTTAAATAACGCAAAATAAAATTAATAACTTATATAATCTAAATAAATAATTATAATATAAGTAAAATGAAATTAAAAATTACAAAACTCATTTAATTAACGAGTAAAATAAATAAATTAAATGATTTTATAGCTATTATTTGTAAATTTTAATGGTAAATTTGGCAATCGTGTGTTTGGTGTTAGATTTTTGAATTCGGTGAAAAGAAATCACAGAGATTCAAAATATTTGTTTAAATGAAATAATTTAATGAATTTTATTGATGTGATTCTGACACAATTTCAAAAAAATGTGTGTTCAAGTTTTTTAAATAAAAATAAAATTTGTTAAAAACGATGAGGATTTCTTTTTGATGGTAAACAACTCCAATAAATCGTTTTTTCTATAGTATTAAAAAATGAGTAAAATTTTTGTTCTCATCAAACAAGCACTTGGTTATGCTTTAATACTCGCGAAAATTTGCAAATCGACTGACAATTTACTTAATCTATTAAAAAAACGAAATCTAAAAAAACTCGTCTCAGAAATCGAATTAGTAAATTTCCATCAATTTACATCGATGGATAATGCTGTGAGAAGTTGTACAGACATCGCCAACGGAATCGTGTCAGACGATTTACGCGATTTATTAGTCAAAAATTTAAGCAAAAAAAATTAATATGGAAACACGGTTTCCGAAGATCCAGCTGTTTTAATTGCGTTTGAGGAATCAGAAACTAATGCCCTAGGTTTGAATTATTGCTTATTAATCTTTTTTAATCCATCTGGAATACTTTGGAATATAAATTCAAAATCTTTTGTTTTTTTATTTGTGCATATCGATAAAGCAAAAGGTTGAAAACACTTATTTAAATCTGTTGTTCCTACAATTAGTAATATAAACCCTTGCCATATTAATTTGTATGTAGCGTTAGCATGAACGTGTTTGGATTCAGATGCAATCGTCAATAATCTTATCGTTGAAATAAATAAACGAAATATGGTTTCATTGTTGTATTCAATATCCACATCCTCATCTCCATATATTATCTTATAAGATACAAGAAATGGTTGATCTTCTATTACTGGAACATTTGAGTTTGCAATACACCATTACTCCAATTCACTAAGACTTATTGTATTTTCACCATATGTTTTCTTTTTCATTTGACTGAGAAAATTTTTTAGTTGAACATTTGTAGGTATTTTTACTGTTTTTGATTATAAAGCCCTCATAATTTGCTTTGGTTTTTTAAAGCCATCAAAAAATTTTTTCAATTATCTTTTTAATTTTATCCTTTATACCAAAACGTGTATTAATATCTGGACAGTCATGATCTGTGTCTGTTTTATAAACTGTCACTTTATCAATGTCAGAATGATATACTAAATGCAAACTGGCACTACACTGGGGTCCACGGCATTTAGCTTGATTACAGTGCTAATATACTCTTCTACCATCCTCAGTCACATTAAGATAATATTTTAACCATGTCTTTTCAATAGAACTCTCTGCTTCGCACTTTCAAATGTTTCTGTTTTTATCAAAATGTTCGTTTTCCTTTTTGGTGTTGTTGATATACTTGACCATTTTCTTCTGCTTCCAAGTCTTGATCGGAATTGCTGATATACAGATTCAATTATGACATCGCCATTTTGAAAATGTAATATATTTTTTTAAATTATTTAAACAAATTTAAATTATTTAAAATTTTTTTATATATCACAATAGTTTATATTCACTACAGAACAAATTTATTAATTGACAAATATTATTATTTAACTGATTATTTATTTAAAAAAACTGATGAATAAAATTGAGAACTGATATATTAATTTGTTTACTGATGATACCATTTATTTACTGATAATTAAATTATTTTACTGTTTTTTTATTAAAGAATCTTACTGACCATTAAATCTTTTTTACTGATCTATTGAATCCCATGCCTATTATATTTTTCCGATACTTAGCAATTGTGAGGACTATTTTAAATTGTTTGAATGTGTAAATGTATGGATGCTGTATGTTGATTTAAGTGTAATGAATTTAGAATGGTGATTCTCCCACCCAGATGGAAATTAGTATTTTTTTATTTAAATTTAAAGTGATTGACTATTCGAACATAATTAAAATAATCATTTCATAAGTTCATATTTTTAATTTCAGAATTAAAATTAAGTTTAATAATCTTTAGTAAAATTTAAATTAAATGCATTTTTAATATATTGATGACATTTTTATTATTTGGGATTTATTGAGAAATTGTAAAAATTATTATTTTGTAATTAATATTTTTTAGAGCTTAAATATTTTGAAAAATAACTTAGAAAAATTGTTCGAATAATCATGATTAAAAACATAAATAAGAAAACCAATTAGAATGATGACAAACGATGAAAGACTTTCTGAGAGTCATAATGACTCTAAATGTGATTGTAATAAAAATTCAAACGAGACTTGTTTAAATGTTCTTAATATGGCGACACACGACCACGTGACACCAGTTATCAAGGGACCGGAGACATTCGATATGTCAGAAGTAAAATTAGAAGAATTCTTAATAAGCTTTGAGATATATTCAAAGATTTTACGATTTAGGAAGAAAGAAAATCAATATTAGTTACAGCATTCATGATCCCAGAAGCGATAAACAAATATGAGATGACACAAGGAGGAAGCTGGAAAACAAGAATGAGAAGTGCATTCTCGAAAGAAAAGAATACTTTAGAGATAATGAAGGAGCTTGTAGATATTTGAATCGGGGATAAAAATCCGTCAGAATTATTAACAAAGATTGATGAACTAGT
Source organism: Girardia tigrina (assembly GCA_001938485.1). Lineage (NCBI taxonomy): Eukaryota > Metazoa > Platyhelminthes > Tricladida > Dugesiidae > Girardia > Girardia tigrina. The sequence goes on from MQRK01246556.1 coordinate 18,825, forward strand.
GGAAAAATTATTTGAGAAAAAACTGGGAAAAAGGAACTTTCAGATCTAGCGTACGCCAACGCCATCGAAAATAGAGAAGTAAGAAGAGAAATGACTCTGAGAAATGCCACAAAAGCAGAAGGCATAAAGTATATTCAAGAGAAAATTTACAAATTTGAGCTTAAAGACAGGAATATAAGAGTGGACGCATACACGACAAAGGAAAATAAAGAATGGAAGAAAGTATAATATAGAACAAGAAGACCGAGACCAAGATACGAAGAGAGAAAGATCGAAGAACCAAGAAGAAATTTTAATGTGAGAAGGATCATATGTCGGGCCTGCCATGAAGAAGAACATGTGAGACGGGAATGCCCAAATGTTAAATACAACCATTGTAATAAGAAAGGGCATGTAAGAACACAATGTTATGAAAATCCAAACAGATTTAGAGAACGCGAACAATCCAGAAGAGAAGATACAAGGAATAGAAGAAATGAACGAAAAGAATTCACAAACACACAGTACAGAGGTCGGATGGGATATACGAATAGAAGAGACCAAGTAGCAGAATTAGAAGACATCGATGACGAGTGGGAAAAAATGTCGGAAAGATCAAATAAAAGAGTAATTCTAACAAGAAGAGAAAATATTACAAACAAGAAAAATTTCAGAGACGAACAGGGAAACGAGGAGGCACGGTCACAGGGAGAAGTGATCAGTGCACTTCACTAAGAAACGAATGTATGTGTATGTTTGACTGTATGAATGAATGTTTGTATGATGACGTATGTTGTGTATGGGATACTGTTGAAAATATTCCTCAAGAATTGTGTATATTAGATGGTGAAAACGAAATACACAATGATAAATATGACAGTTTGATCATAGAAAAGATGAAGAAAGAAGCACATATATAATGAAAATATCAAAGTTTAAAATAGAATACAGAGAACTGAAAGGGAGACCTAGTATAGGATTTCAAATAAATAATAAAAAAGTACGATGTCTACTGGATACGGGAGCTCGAGTCAATGTAATTAAAATAGATATACTCAAAAATATGAAAAATATCAAAATAAAGGAGACAAAAGGACGTATACACTGTGCTAACGACTCGGAACTAGTAAATTACGGAATACTACAATTAAAGATTAAGATTGAAAGAATACAGAAAACAGTGGATTTTTTGTAGTAAAAGATTTGGAACTCGAAATGATTGCAGAAATAAATTTTCTAAATAAATTCAGCATAAAACTAAAGAAAGAAACAGAATACAACGAAGGAGTGCTGGTAATACGCGATACTTTAACTGACAGAGACAGACTTAAAAGAATAAGGGAAATATACACACATAGAATAGATCAACTATTAATGAAATTACTAATAGAATATAAAACGATATTTAGGGCCGACAAATGGGATATAGGGAAGACCACACTAACTAAGCATAAAATTGAAACGCAAGGAGAACCCATATTGGTAAAACCGTACCGACAGCCAAAACACTTTGAGGAAAACCTAGATGATATTATCAAGAATTACGAAGAAAATGATATCATTGAAAAATGCAGTTCGCAGTGGAATTTTCCGCTAGTATGCGTATGGAAAAAAGACAAACAGGATATTCGAGAATGTCTGGATTTTCGACAATTAAATAAAGTCACAATTAGACCAGCATTTCCAATGCCAAATGTAGAGAAATGCTAAATACATTAAATGGAGCGAAATAGTTCAGCACGTTCGACTTGGAGAGTGCATATCATCAAGTTGAATTGGAGAAAGATTCAAATTTAAAAACTGCATTTTCGACAAACAACGGCCAATATTGTTTTAAAAGAATGCCATTCGGAATTGCAGCTGCCCCAGCAACATTTCAAGAACTAATGACAAGAGTGTTAGGAGAATTAAACTGGAAAGAAGCAGTTATATACCTGGACGATATTCTAATCTTCGCAAAAGACAAAGAAGAACATTCAGACGAGTCGAACACATATTTCAAAAGATTAAAGAATCGGGCCTTCGGATAAACCCTGAAAAGTGTCAATTCATGGTAGAAAAGACAAAATATTTAGGATATGTCGTGAACAAAGATGGTATAGAGACGATAAAATGAAAATTGAAGCAATCGACAAATTTCAAAATCCTTCATGCATTAAACATTTAAGAAGTTTCTTGGGGCAAACGAACTATTATAGAAAATTTTTGAAGGATTATGTTGGGGTTTATTTAAAATGTCTTTAATTTCAATTATTCACTTTTTAAAATACAAATCTTTAATCTTTATCTTTAATCGTAAATCTCTATTCTTTATTCTTTGATCAATAATCTTTAATCAATAATTCTCAATCAATAATCTTTTATCTTTTGATCTGACTCCAATTATTCAGAAAGGTCTTCCAACATAAATATATGAATAATGAACACAAATTCTTTTATCAAACTTTATTTCAAATAACAAATATCAACCAATCACAAATAATAATAATAATTCAATTCTTTGATGAGAGAATACAAATACAATCAATATTTCGTGCGAGTTAACAGATTACAGTAAAAACTGTGAATCTCCCAAAACGAACGATGCTTTGATTTAAACTTAAAACTTTTCTATAAACTTTGTTCTCCCATACAGGGTACTACAGGTTTTATTCAACTTTGAAAAATGTAAAGTAAATATTAATAATAACTCTACTTACGAACAATTCTCTTCAGTTAAAATTTCTTGCAAATATTTTTGGGCAAACTAAAACTGAATTTGATGTTGTTTATATAGTAATTTTCCTCAGCCTTGCAAATTGATGAGATAAAACAAAGAGTAAACTATTTATAATTTTTGATGAAGTAAAACAAATATTTATAATTTTGATTCCAAGCTTTGTTAAACTAAATATTATTTCGTTTGAAATTAATAATTTTATTAAAAGAATTATTTAAAAATTTCCTATATAAAATTTTATCAAAAATGTTTACACGTATTTTTTCGGAACCCTAACAGATCTCCCCCTAACGGAAAAATATCGTCCTCGATATTCAGACGATAGTCAAAAATATTTTAAAAAAATTATAAATATAAATTGTAAATTTACATGACTTTTTACAGGACTTTGACTACTGCTATTTATGTCTTTATTGTGGTTTAATAGAATATAATATAATTTTTCCTACATCTCATTTTTTTTGGAAATTTACTTTAATCGTTTTGAAGTAATAAAGAATTATAATTTCGTTCGTTTAATAATTCTTTTATTTTACCGACATTGCGATTCCAACCCCTTGTCGTGATTGTTTTAATAAAAATGAAGTAAATATTTTACAAAACAAATATTATTAAATTAATTAAAATATTTTAAAGCAAAATTCTAATAATTATTTTTATTTTTTTTTATAATTATTAAACTTGATGTACCAAAGCGGTATCATCAAGTATTTATAAGTTTTTAGGTGCTTCCCGCGAAAATAATAATAATAATAATAAATAAATAATATTTTTTGATTGTTTTTTCCTTTAAAATGTTTTAATAAATTATAAATGAACAAAACAAAAAAAATATTATAATAATTTTTTTTAAATACATACATTTTATTTTATTTTTAATATTTAAAATAATTACAAATCATTTTAATAATAATAATAATAAATGATAATAATGTAAAATAATATTAATAATGATGATAATAATAATAATATTGATTATAGAAAAAAAAATTTTTTATATATTTGTTTTTATCTATTTTTTATATTATATATTTTGTATATATCATAATATTGATAATAAAATAATAATAATAATGAACAATAATAACAATACTATCAACATTAATAACAATAATTACTATACAACTATAAATAATAAAAAATAATAGTAATAAAAATATTTTAATAATAATTACTGATAATTATAATGTTGATAATAATATTAATAATAAAAATAATATTGACAATAATAATAAATAATTAATAATAATAATAAATATAGTAATAATTAATATTATAATGATAAAAGTTAATAGTATATCAGAATAACTATGGTTATAAT
>MQRK01246557.1:18203-32099 GCA_001938485.1 Girardia tigrina
CTCAACCAGCCAAATTATATGGACTTCCGAAGGTACATAAAAATGGAATACCTTTAAGACCCGTTTTATCGATGATTAGAACGTCTCAATATATGGTAGCGAAATATCTAGATTCAAAAGTAAAACCTCTACAATCATCTGAATTTTTGTGTCTTGGTAGTTTTGAATTTGTTGATTTCATTTCTACTTATAAAGTACAGAATGAAGGTGAATTTATGGTTTCTTTTGACATCTCTAGTTTATTTACAAATGTTCCCTTGGTTGAAACCTTGAATTTGTGTTGTGATCTATGGAAAAATAATCATTCAGAACATCATATTGTCGACGAGGTTGGGTTTCGTGAGTTATTAAGTTTTGCAACATCAAATGTTCATTTTCTTTTTAATAATGAGTGGTATAAGCAAACTGATGGGGTTGCTATGGGTTCACCGTTAGCACCAACGTTAGCTTCCGTTTTTCTTGCAAAGATTGAATTTAATTATGATTTGATATTATTATTTCATACATAATAGTTTTGCTTAAATATTTTATATTATTATACTCTTTTTTTTAAAATGTTATTTTACCAAAATAATTTTATAATTAAAAAATGAAATTTTATAATTAATTATGTTATATTATTATACTAACTTTTTCTTAAAAAAATGTTATTTTACGAAAACTATATCAATCACCTACATGCATCAACATAAATATAAAAAAATAAAATATCATATGATTTCATAAATTTTAAAACTAATTGAATCCATACCCAGTAAATACGTATAGAGTAAGTTCATTTTCATTTTCGGTGATCAAAAAAAATAATTTAAGTATATTTAGAAATTTCATTATCTTATTTCTTCATTTATTCACTTAAGCACTATCTTTAATAACATATCATTTCGTTTAATGTTTTATTAAAACTATTTTTTCGATTTTTTAACATTTCGACGTTTCATATTCAACGTTTTATATTTGACGTTTTTTCGATGTTTTTTCGACGTTTTAACGTGGTACCAAAAAACAAGTGTAATTGATTTCAGTGGATTCAGTGTCATCATCAAAAAAAAACTAACAAACATGCAATCATTATTCATTAATATATCCAACAGAATTAAGTTAACTTAAAGATGAAAGTTTATACATCGATCAGAAGTTTTTATTAACAGTGCTTCAGTTTTCAGCATTGAATGGTTATTATAAAAATGTGAAAAATAAAAGTAAACATCTATAGGGACGATTTGTCGTCAAATCAGTAAATAAATACAGTAAAAATAATATTATTTCACATATTGTAATATTTTGTGTTCACAGTTTGACAAAAGCTGTGCCATATATATGGTTATACTGGAATATTAATGGAAGAGGAGTCAAGTATGAAGAAGCACATCATCCTTTTGAAAAGCACATCATAGAACATAATCAGAAAATTTGTAATCATATTTTTTAACAAATATAGATGTAATTTTACAACTTTAAAAAAATAGATTTCGAACTTTTGAAGAGTTATTTTATAAATTGAAATTAGTTCAAGCAAATGAATAAATATAAAAAAAACATTTTTTTCCAAAAATCACACTTATCTTTGAAGAGTTTGTATTTTAACACGATTAATTACCATGCATCAAATTATAGCGTTTTGATTTTAAAATGAGATTTTTATCAATTACTAATGTTCAGGTTTCCTTTTTTGAAATCCGAATCAGAATTTCTGTCAAATCCAGCCTGAGTTTTGGAGCTGTTTATGCAAAAATTGAAAAAAATGAACATTTAGGTCAAACGATAATTAAATATCATACGATATACGAAATATAATGATTGTAAGAAACGAACTACATCTAAATAAATCGATACGAAAAAATAAGCCCCTTTCTAAAGTATATTTCAACAGGTCATCAATCAAGCAAATGCAAATTAAATTTTAAAAAGATAAGTTTTTCTACATTTTATGGAAAAAATCGAGATCGATGATCAGTGATGTATCCAGCTGTACAGAAGACTCTTTCTGATGTGACACTTGTAGGAGGTGGAGAAAGGTAAACACGTGTCATAGATATCATTGTAGACAGTCTGTGCTGTTTGATTGTCACCAGAGGAAATGCGAGGAAGGAAGCTCTCAGCTAAGTAAGTCAATAGCTCTGTCTCTAATTGATGCTGACTCTGCAATATCAGCTTGAATATGGCAGAAGATTTCATCCAAAGAGGCCCGTGGACTGGGATCAGAAATGCGCTGTTCTTTGTTTCCTGAATCTTTGTAACTATTTGCTAATTGTAGCTCAAATGCTTGGGAGTTTTGCTCACATGTAAGGAATAAACTTTCCTTAGCACTAGTCTTTGTATCTCTTGTGGTGAAACAGCGGAGCTGAAATCGGAATGAAGAATAGTTGCAAAGGAGAACAGTGGTGAACTCTCTAAAGAACCCAAACGGCGATTCAGTGACTCAAAGTTGGAAGACAACTCTAACACTTTACTAGTGAATTCAAAAATAACCGATAATTTATAAATTTTCAAGGTAAAAAAATCTATCAACAAGCAAATCAGATACATTAATTTCACAGTTCGTGATTTTTAGTCGACGCTGTCTAGTTGTCATCGTCGCTTTGGCACTCGTGACAGTCAATGATCGGGATTCTACTAATGAGCTACTTCGCAATCACTTACCAACCGAGTTAGTTCCAATACTTGACTCTTTTGAGGCTACGCATTTTGCTCGATCAAGATGGTACTCTGTGAAGAGCGATGTTTCCACTTGATATTTGGTCCGTATATAAACGAGCGCTTAAAGGGAATGCCCAAACTATTAATTTTATCTAATCAGCCCACCCATGACTTCATGCAGAATTCTAAGTCAAACATCCCAGCATTTGTCGCTTCCATAAAAAAATATGTATAACTGCATCTGCAAACGCACCATTTTTGCGATCTTATTTTAGCATCAATTGTTTTCATAAGCGCCTTATTTATGAGTTTATAATTCTTGTAAACATGGAGCAAAAACTCGACATCAAAACCGATAGAATTTTGCCGGAGCCGAATCCGGTACATCCATAATTACTAATAATTCTTTGTTCTAATGCGTAATTATGGAAATATTTTTTGTGAAAATTGTTAAAGATTAATTTTACCAAAAAAAGATAAATATTTCCTTGAAAGTAAACTAAATCCCAGGTTACACGAAGAGCAAAGAATTATTAGTGATCTCTTTTGGATTTCTTAATTCCTATTTTGTGATTATGACTTTGCTGATTGTCGATTTTATTCAGTTTTTGGTTTTCTGATCCTTTTTGATTAATCATTCAATTAAATCTATGTACAAGAGATAAAAATAAGACGACACGTTTCGAGACAACAATCTCCTCTTCAGCTCAATCCCCACCATGTACGCAACTAGTACACTATACGGAAACATACAATAATTAAAAAACATTTTACTAATAAATTTATTTCATTTCTTTTAATTATTGTTTATTTCCGAATAGTGTGCTAATTGAGTCCATGGTGTGGATTGACCGATATCCGACATTTTCTTCGAAAACATTGATGAAATACGACTGATATGTATGACCAAATGGCAATCTGAAAGAACTGTGTATTCTCTCAACAGTACCAGGTTTGAGACTGGTAACACTCAGTATAATAACACGTTAGAGCATTGCAAGTCACACACCGACAAAATATTCCGAAAAAAATGAAATATTCTGATTGTAAAGAAAGATCATTTCGTGTTGTATCGGAATAGAGTTTAAATGGTGACATTTTAGAATATTTGAGTGCGATTGCTCGCAATCTATTTTACTAATAAATTATATTATTTCACTTTTTAATGCTTTATTATAACAAATTCGATAATTATTTTTTGGTAAAAATTTTTTTAATAATATTTATTTTTTTGAAAAAATAGTAAATTCGAATAATTTCTGTTTCGAAAAAATAGTTTTTGAAAAAGTTACAGCGAACCGGATTGACCTTCGTAAATTTATCGTAAGCAAATCAAACAAGAGCGTTGTGGAGTACAAGATCGATGAATCTTTGACCGGAGATCTCACAGTGAGTGTCTGGATCGATTTGTCGATATGTCTGTAAGTAAGAAGGAGATATCGACAAGAAGCAGGGAGTAAGTAAGAGATCCCAAGAAGATCAGATGAATGAAAATGGAAAAACATACTTGTAGTTCCTCGCAATTTTTCTCACAAGTTTCTGGAAAAGAAGTTTGTGGACTAAAAACTTTTCTAGTACGATGGATTTCTTACATAAATAGAAGTAAGATTATAACGATGTGAATTCTTAACACCGCGTGTACTTGTTACACTTTTTCCTGCGACTTAAGTAACCAACAGTTTTCCTATGGTTCTCGAAATACAGTGATAATATTAAACTAAATTTCCATAGACTATCAATGGTTTGAGATATCATCGTGATCATATGGAAAGATAGAGTAAACATATCGTTTTCTCAAATGGAAATCGATAACTGATAATGGTTAGTTTGCGAGAATGTAATTGATAGAATTTAGTGTTTTTTGTACTTAATTTTTAAGGAAAATGAAATAAATTTATTTTAATCCATTAATTTATTGATTAAATTAATTTATTTTTGGTATGTTTCCGTATAGTGTGGTACTTGAGTGCATGGTGTATATTGATTTGATGATGAGATTGATTTTTGAAACGCGTTGTTTTATTTTTATCCCTTGTATATAAATTTTACTTTGCCATGTTTATATTTTGAAGATAAAATCAATTGTTAATATTTTGATAAATAATTAAAATGTAATCGAAAATGAATGAGGAATTAATAAAACCGAATTGAGCGAATGAATATAAAAATGTTATCATATCGTCTTATTTGTATCCCTTGTGTATAGATTTCATTCGATCGCAATGATTAAGCTTAGAACAGTTTTTAACCTCAAAGAAATCCACCTCAAGAGCAAAATAAAGATCACTAAGGCAACACTCCTTTATGGATGCAAAAGTTTGACAATAAATCAGAAGAGCGTGAATAAACGTAAAGCGTTTGAGATGAAGTGCTACAGGAGAATGATGAAGATCACGTGGAAAGAAAAGAAGACAAACGACTCTGTCTGGAGGAGAGTGACAGAAATACTAGGTGAAAGACCGGAATCAATAGAAAGGACCATCAGGAGAAGGAAGCTGAAATTATAAAGACATCGGATAAGAAAACAAGCAATAGCGAAGGTTATGATTGAAGAAAGAGTTGAAGGAGAAAGTCCATAGTGACAATGGACAAATGACTTAAAATGGAGTGGAATGGATATGGATCGTCTGAGAAGAGAGATGTGACGAAGTCTTGCGCATAATTGGGTGCTGCCACGGTCCAAAGATCGAGGTTCAAAAGAAGATTTTACCTCACGATGTTTATATTTGGCGTAAAATCAATTAAATCGTTAATATTTTGATAAGTAAAATGTATTTGGAATTGAATGAGGAATTAGTAAAACCGAATTGATTGAATGAATATAGAAACGTTATCAAAATCAGTTGTACCATCGACGAGCAGATCCACATGAACATCGTCAAATCGATATACCATCGAAATAATCGTGGGGAAATAAAAACCAGCGGCAATTGTAAACATTGGTAAATAAGAGATCCGAAATACGCTGATAGTCCCATTAAAATTGCCGTCGAAATGGAATAAACGGATTTATGTACCATTCCGATAATTTTCAGTTATGTGAAAAATTAATTTGAAATCGATTCGATGGGTTTTTATTTTTTGTTGTCAAGACCGTTGAGATTGTCGCATAAATTTTTATCAGATAAATCAAAAAATAAATTTTGAATTTATGATTAATTTAAAAATAATAGATATATTAAAACAAATCACGTTTTATGGAGAATAAATGGAAAACAATTGAATTTGTTTGGGAATTTCGAAAACAATGTTTCATTGTAGAAAATAGCGTTTAAAATTTTTCTGTGGTTTTTGATTTTGTTTTGTTTATTAAATGTAAAATTTTAGTATGTTTTGATAAAGTTAGAGTAAAAATTAAAATTTGATTAACAGTATTAATAAAAAAACATGATTTGAAAAAATTTTAGATAATTTTGGAAGAAGTTAGTTTATTTCATTTTACATTTTTTTTAACAAAAATTGAATTTATGAAACAAATAAAGTGATTAAGTGATGACAATTTTCACCTTTTCGCTGTTATTTTACAATTTACTGAATTTAAATACTTTTAAGTGATTCTTTAAATCTTGAAACATCTAAAGACTTAGTTATATATTTTGTAGGAATAACGTACCATTAACTTTATAAACCAATTGATTGCATATGCTGTATTAACACAATAAAAATAATATTTTAAAATTTATTCCTTAAAAAAATATTCATAATATAATCAATCATTTATTGGTTATTAATTAAATGTTTGAGAAATTTAAATTCTTTCATAATCACAATTTTATGACACATATTCGCTCATTAAAACCAGATGAATGAACAACACATCAGATAGGTCTGATCGACTTCGATGCCGCAACACTCGACCCTAGGGCGCAATGCTAGCCAACACGACCCCGCCAGTTGGGCTCACCGGTATTATGCGTGTGGATCGAATACACTATCCAATCGTCCTAGTCAGGTAGAATCAACCCGCATAATAAATGGGCACCGGCTGCCACTGCTCGATTCGGTGGCCGGCACCTGTGGCAAATTATATTATTAACTAGAAAAAGACCCGTCATATATGACGGAAGAGCTGAATTTTCTTCTTTGAAAGTTTCTGTTTTTATTTAAAATAATAATTATAATTTATTATTTATTTTTTAAAATTTGGTATTGATTTAACAATTGGTCGATTTTGTTGGCTTCTCGGTGTTTTTCAGTGAATGTGCTGCACCGACAAAACCGTTTTGATGCGGGCTATCCAGATTGACTACGTCTTTATGTGGATTCGCTTCGGTTTCTCCACCGTTTTGCATTTATATCATAATGTGACTGACAAACAAACATACAAACAAACTAACTAATATTTTAGACAAATATATTATTTATATGGAGTTTTTTTAAAGAAAAAATGTTTCTCTATAATTTGTATGAAGGCAAAACAGATTTTATGATTGAAATATATTTTTGGAATTATGATAATTTTTAATTTGAGTTCAAATTTAAATGTCTCAAGTGAAAATCTCGAATCTAATATTTATCATTTATATAGCTGTTCCGCAGACGCTGATTATTTTTGACTTGTAATTTCATATTAGCCAGAGTTGTTATGCATTGATTAAAAAATTAAGCCATGCAAAAGCAAGAAAAAATTTGATCACAGAAAACTTTGAGCGTTACGCAGATGAAACTCTGTGCTTTTATTATATAAATTAAACAATGCCTTAGTATTCCTAGTATTTTGTTAAATCAATATCTTTCCACTGAATATCCGTCATCATCAAGCATTTCTGATCATAGTTGTGAAGCTTATATATGTTCAATGATGAGTACACAAATCATTGCGTAATTACTGTTCACACAAACCATTTCAACATACTTGATGAGTCGCTTGATTGGACATTAATTACTGGATAAACCACTTTAATTAGTTATTCCTTACGTGATACTCTGACCAATATTTTTTAAAATTGCTGCACAATACTTATTATTTATTTATTTCAACATTAGTTTTACCGTGTTTTTATTTTCAGCAGTATTGATAGAATTATATTGATTTTATTGAAAATCATTTTGTTTCAACCTTGATTAGTTTAATTCTCTCTTTTTTCGAAGGGAAAGAAATTAAAAAATCTTTATACAGATAAAAATATAAATTTTTAATTAATTTCAAATAAACAAACAGCCCTACTGGAGGTAGAAAGGTGGTGGATGTCACCCTATTATCATATACCCTCCTTTTAGTTCCAAGAGATTTTACTATGTGATACAAAACTGAGCTTTATTTACTTGATCTGGTACGGTCTGCAATTCTAGTACGGATGTAACGATTTGTATCTCCTTTATACAAGGATTCTATTGTACTGACCATTATTTTTCGAGAATCAGAAAAAGGTTTTAGGTCAATCAAAATCGGAGGAAATTTCAAATCAATTAAAAGAATATTTTTATGAATCAAATATCAAATTTTAATCGGATAAATTAAATTTCACAATTTCTCGAAAACGAAAACATTCAATAGATACAAATTCTCAAATATCTCACATAGGAAAATCATCGAAAAAGTTTTATTGATTAAAGAATAAAACTTAGAATAAATAAGTTGAAATTTAAATCAATTAAAATTCATATGCATTAAGTTTCATTTCTCTTTATCTTCTAATCATCTTGAAATAGAAGAGACCTTCACCCATAATCTTATTTGCTTAGCCACAATTGTTCAAAACTGGTCATTACGTATCCATAATAAACAGAAAGAAAAAACTCTACAAACAAACATAATTGAACTGATAAATTTGTACAGAATAAAATCACAATAACCACGGACATCTTTCAAGAAATTAAAATTGTATTTGAAGAAAGGACAATAAATTATATATTAAAATAATTCGTTGAAAGAATTAATTAAATAATTAAAGAATAATTAAAAAAATTATCTTTTCTCTTTCTTAATCCTCCATGGCGGGTCTAGAAGCAGGAAAGGATTATTATATGACAATTTTATTAAAACTGATATCAAAATTTATTTATATACATGGATATACAATCATTATTTTCATTGCTCTGGATTTCGAAGATGTTTTTCATTCCTTTGAAGAATATTCAAACATTTTTGAATAAGATCTTTTGATTCGGAAATTACTTTTTTTGATAATTCTATTTCTTTTTTACTTTTCTTGAGCAAAGGATGTTCAGACTTTGAAGGTCTATTTTTATCGATTTTGTATTTTAAATGCATTTTAGATAAATATTGCGTGAGATCTGATTTTCCTTGTCCATTTAAATTCTTATATTGATCACAGTTCAATTTTTGAAATTCTTTTATTTGGTTTAATCTTTCTAGAAAATTTAAATGAAGATCTCCTGCACCACCATCATCGTCAATCGTTGGTTCTTGATCTTCTTTCTCTGATACTTGTTCTTTTAATTTGCTTTCTAATTTTGATGGAACTTTTGGTGTTGCTAGTACTTGTTCTTTTAATTTGCTTTCTAATTTTGATGGAACTTTTGGTGTTACTAGTACTTGTTCTTTCAATGGCTTTTCTAATTTTGGTGGAACTTTTGGTGTTTCTGATACTTGTTCTTTCAATTTGTTTTCTAACTCTGATGGAACTTTCAAACGTTTTGTGGATTCTTTCTTTTCTAACTTTTCCTCTTTTTGTGATTCTTTTTTCGAATTACTTCTCTTTAGTACATATTTTTTAAATTTGTCTTTTACATTTGGCGGTGGTTTTGTTGGTTTTGGAAGTTCTCTTTCATCTAATATTGCTTTTAATGCTGAAAAACCTTAAAGATATAAAATTAAAATCAATTATCACACAGAAAATCATTAAAATAATGTTTCTTCAAAGTTGTATTAATAATGTAATGATAATAATAAGTAGAAAATTGATTGATTATTCAATTGTAGAGAAAATGTCTCGGCCATTTGAGTGACTTTTTTCTTACTAAAGTTTCCTGTAAAAAGAAATAAGGTCAAGTTTAAACAAATTTTAAAAGATTGAAACCTAAAAGAGTTAAGGCATTCTATAAAAAGTATGTAGACTGATAGAAACGGTTATTCTGAGCAATTTTAATTTATCAAAACAATAAAATGAGATTCCAAAATTATTCTATAGTGAAACTTGAGAAGAGAAAAAATATTTGTAATAAGATTGATTCTGAAGTTTGAAACAAGGTTTAAAACAAGATGCTGCTATAAGGATTTCTTTAATTTTCATTTCGTTGTTAATTTCTTCTTTAAATAATTCTATGGTTAAATTACGAGTATGAAAATTATGAGTATGAAAATTTAGATAGACATTTTTAATATTATTTTAAATCGTAATTATTATAATTTATTATTTATTGCTTCGAATTCTGTGTTGATATAACAGTCGATCATTTAAGTTGGCTTCCAGTGTCATTTGTGACTGTGCTACACCAACAGAATTGTCTCGATATGAGAAATCCATATTGATCACGTCCTTAAATTAATTCATTACAGTTCCTCACAATTTCACATTTTATTTGTTGATATCATTTTTTTATAACGAAAATTTGTAATTTCTACAAAATTGATTTTCAGCAATATCATTAATAAGTAAGTGATAAAAATCGTCATTTATCAAATACATTAGTATTTTCATAAAAACTTTCACGAAATTCCTTGTAGGAATCATCAAATCGTCATTATTCGAAATCAGTGTTAATTTAACTATTTAAGGACCTGTACGATTTTCGATAGATTTCGTCTGCTTCCGGCCGTCTTTCGGCAAATTCACTGTACTGACAGAATTGTATTGATGCGAGCTATCCAGATTGATCACGTCCTTAAATAGATTAACTCCGGTTCCTCTGCAATTTCAAATTTAAAAGCATGACCAACAAACAAACAAACAAACTTTTTAGGCAAATATTATATATATATATATATATATATATATATATATAATTGTATCCTTAAGCATTTTGCTGACAAAGAGATTTCGAAAATTTTGGTTACCTTCGTCAACAGACTGTGCTTGAAGACCTGAAGAATTCTGAATGATTGGCACTAGAGAAGGCATAAATCGTTCCGCAATAACTTTCAGCAAATAACTTCTAAATTTCAAACAACAATTATCTTTTGTACATTTCAGGATTTGCTAAAATATTGGCTTAGAACATGCTTAGAAAATCAATCAGATGACTTGTTGATCAAATCATTGACTTTCAGTTCAGATACATTAAGTTTAATATACTCCGATACAGTTGGATATCCATCAAAGCTTGCAAATATTAACAGATTTCTGTAAGCTCTTTCCCTTCATGCTCAAAGTTTAATTTCTAAAAGTCTAAGTCTGCGATCTTGAAAATCCAGATGAGTTCTGTTAGAAGAAGTTGGAATTTCACCTGGCAAATATTTATTAATAAGGTAAAAATCTGTGATCTTCTTTTGCATTTGGGATCTTTGAATCTTCGATGAATTTTCCACAATCGAAAGCTTTTTAAAATAATTGCCAAATTATATTATTTAAACAACTCTGATTTAATTTTATTAATTACATTTAATTAAATTTAACTTCTGTTAAATTTAATTAAATTTCATCGAACCATTTAAAAGTTATATTATAAATTCGGCTATAACTTTTGGGAGAGACAACATACTTTACAACATACGACACAGCATACCAAACATTCCTCACAAGTTCCAAAGTGATCATGTGGCAATATTACACCAGCTAGCTCTTTTGATAACAGTGCTATTATGCATTCCACTCTATTAAATACACTTTGACCTGGTGCATTTGTTGCAAAATACATGTCATCCAAGTCATGCTTCAAAACGTGGTGAAGTGATATATTGGTGTTTTGGATTTTCACCAATAATGGTTTTTTGATGTGATGCTATTGAAAGAGAAAAGACTGCAATTAGTTGAGGAAGGAAGGCTGAATTAGACTGATTCTCGAATGTCTATTAGAGATTTATCTAAGAAATTTGATGCGTCAAGACAGATAATTATGGACATCATCCACAACGACCTTGGATTTCGCAGTGTTTACTGCAAGTGGATCCCACACAACATGTGTTTCTTTATTAATACTTAATTCTTTCTCTAAAAGTGATGTATTCAAAGAATGAAACACTGGAATAGTAACCTTACACATTATTTTAATTTTTGCGTAATACAGTTATATTTCAGTGTATTTTTACAGTTAAAAATTTAGAAAAAAGTAAACAAGTAGTAAATATTATCTTAATGATTTGATATTTAAGTAGAACATTTATTTCATTTGTAGGAAAGCAATAAGTTACAATGTGAATGACAGATTTCCTAAATAATTTTTCTGGATCACCATAGGACAGTGGTGGCCAACCTTTTTTGCGCCGCGACACCTTTTTGTAAACGGAAAAATTTCGCGACACCCATATGCCTTTGCATTAAATTTTTGGTGAATTGTAACAAGGCGTTAATAATATGATAAAACAATTACTTACGCGTAAAAATCTTTTTAAAAATCACCCTAGGGTGTCGCGACACCCAGTTTGGCCACCACTACCATAGGATATTCTTAACTGTGACAAAAAGAAATGAAGGTACATAGAACCTAGAGTGTGTAATCTCAGATTTGGAATAAGATTTTAAAAATTATTTTACCATAAAATGAAAATTTTATTATTCGTGAAAACGTTTGCCAGAGAAAGTAAAATAAAAAATAATATAATACATGTTTCAATTTACTTTGATTATCATCAGCTATTAATTTTTACCTTATATGAAATTAATTTGTTAAATAAAATTAATCAAGATTTTTTTATAATTTTCTTTAAATTTTATTTTATATTTTATGTTAGCATTTTATGTTTACATATATATTTTTTGATTATATACTAATAAATTAATTAATACGTTTGAAAGTAAAGTTCTACTTACTATGAGAATCCCGAGAAGCAGCTCCTTTAACTAATACTAATTTTGGTAATTTTCCTTTTTTAGAAGGTAATTTTCTGCGTCTAGCATGTTTAAAAATAATTACAATATTATATTGAAATTGATACCTTATTAAAAAACAATATTTGAAAAATCCAAATTTCGAACATATATTTAAATAATTTATCATTGTGTCTTTAAAAAAATGTTTGAATTAAAGTTTTACTATTTTATTAACTCTAAAATCTGACTTTAAAATATAATTCAAGGTCAATCGGTTTTAATTAGTATGGGACAAAATTTCCTTCGCGTTGTATCATTTCTATAACTTTAAGTCGTTTTCCTTCTGTTAACAAGTCAACTCCAAACGATGTGGACAACTCTTCCAGTGATGCCTCAAATTCTTCCAAGTCAAAATTAACGCTCTTGAATCGCGCAAAACACAAATTACTTTCTTTAAAGTGAAAAAGCAATCAAATTCAGCGCAAAAACATTTTTTGGTATACATTTAGACATGTTTAAATAAATGTAAGTTGACGTTACTAACAAATGATAGTAAGATGAGTGGTTAAAATAATATTTAATAACATCTGATTTAAGATAAATACCTACTGAATCTATTGTGTAATGCTATGAATTAATTCAATACATAATCTATAAATATATACATGGTGCGTTCAATAAGTACCCGACAAAAGGTAAAAAATGTAATAGAAAATTTTAGTTATTTGGATTGATTAAATAAATTAATATAGGTTTTAATTTCAGTAATTGTTTTATTTTATCAAACGCATTAAAATTTTATTGCTACATTTTGCATTCTCGTCAGTATGATGAGTATTGCAGCATTATACAGTTCTTTGTATTACAGAAGAAGGCATAGAGTGAAATCTACGATATTTTGCAGTCAACTGACTTGCATCATTTCACATCTTTGACAACTGTTATATATTGGGTGGGAGAAATTAAAGGTCGCTCCTCTGTTTTTGATCAAGAAAAATTTGGTTGGTCACAAGAAATTTTTGACACAGTTGATGAAAAAATACAGAAGATGGTCCAAGAAGAGCGTCAAATTAACATGAAGGTGCTGTCAACGAACTTCAACATCAGTGATGGAACAGCCCATGCCAGATTGAAATCCATGGGTATCAGAAAACTGTGCTCCAGATTAATATTCACTCTAAGAGCTAACTGATTGTGCTGAAATATTTAATACACTGAGCAACAAACTAAAATTAATTAAATTTGCACAATATTTTTTGTCTTATTTTAATAAATAACAGAATTTTAAAAAAAATACTAAGCACTTTTCATAATGCACTCAAAAGGACAAAATAACTTTTCTGGGTCAGAAAAGACAATTTTAGTGTACCCTCAGTTTTCAATT
>MQRK01246560.1:18862-34380 GCA_001938485.1 Girardia tigrina
TATATTTATAAAAATTATTTGTAATTGGTTTTTTTTTAAAGGAAAAATTTTAATTATTAAATTGTAAAAAAATTGTTCAATTCTGGAAAAATCCAGTTAAAATAAATGTTAGTTGTTTAAATAATCAAAAATAAACAGTTTCGATTTGTGTCTTGATTTTTTGTCGTTTTAATAATAATGCAAATGATTGATTATATTTTTTATTTCCGAATATCGATGACAAAAATAAAACTGAATTAATTCCAATGACTGATTTTAAAAGTTTTGGAAAAGTGAGTATTGTCGGCTCTTCAGGAGTTGGGAAAACATCGATATGTCAAATGTTCATCGGGAATCAAATTAATGATGTTGAATTAACAATTGCTGCCGCTTTCTTTAGATGTTATCGAACATTTTCGACCCGAAATTTTCATGTAAATATCGATTCACGATCAGCTGAGTGTCAGTCTCCAAATAACAATAATTCATGTCGATATTTTTCAAAAAAGTCTAAATTCACCAAAAATTCACCAGATATTGACCGCAGTTTCGATATTGATGAACCTGACGACCTTGACTTTGAGAACGTGACTGACCACAACGAGGACACTGTTGACTTAAATTACACCAAGGACGTCGATTGCAATAATGATTTCATAACGTTATCGTTCAAGTTGAACACGTTACGATGCGACAAAATCATCACGCATTGTCTCAAGATCTCACGAGCAACATTCTAGAAGTTGTATTTGAGCGGTAGAGTAAATGCATACGGGTTTCTGTTGAAAAAAATAGTGCGAAGGTGTCAGACAGAAAGTTGTTTGAATTATCGATTGATGAGAAAATAAAACGAATTCGAATTTGTCGAACAAAAATGAGTGAATCTAATTACATTATCGCGTGTATGGAAAGCTCGAATGTGCCGATTCAACCGGTGATTCTCGTCAAATCTCTGCACGATATGTGTTCGTAATTCGCTGCCACAACTCTGATCGCATGGATCGATACCGTTCACCGTGAATTCCGATAAAAGCGAACCGATCGGCCGAGGAACAAAATCAAGGACCCAGCACAAAAGATGCAACACCATTTATTGTTTCGGTCGATCCCCTGGTGGCCCTGGAGACCGGTCGTTGAAAGTAGATGGGTGCAAGGAAACTGAATTAAGGACCTATGTCTCGGTGAGCTTAGTTTGAGGTTTGTTACATTTTAACGTCTATAACTTTTTATATATTTTTTAATTTCCTAAGCAACCAAATTCAATCTCGCATAACGAATGCTCATGAAATTAAATTTCAATCCCTTTTAAATACACAACAAAAAGTAAATAAATTAATGAATTCGCAAATCGATACAAGTAGATATGTACAACATCCGAATAATAATCTTTTATCAATTTCGCTCTCAAAATTTACAACGATCAACTAAATCTCTTTATCAAATTTGCTCACAGAATACAATAATCAATGAAATTCGAAATGAACAAATAAAAAAGGCTAAATGCAACTGAACTACTTTCCAAATTTTAATCGAGAAAATTGGAGCAAAATGTTATTGGTTTGTTTTTGATCGGTAAAAAAAGGATATAATCACTTAAATTTCTTTCTTCATCAGCTCTCTCTGATTGGATGATCAACGACCGATCAGATCGAGCCATTTCATTTTCAATATTTTTTTTGCTTTCTCTCGCAATACAAAAAGTCGGATTCGGCACCAAATGCACACCATACTAAACGGTGGTGGCAAAAAATAACAGGAACAAGAAACGAGTCACATGACTCCAATAATAATAATTCACATAATAATAATAACATTAATCATTAAATTTAAATTTTTTTATTTAATTTTATTTATCAATTTTATATTATTTATATAAAAAAATCTATATCTATATATATATATATATATATAAAAGTGAAGCAACAAAGCAAATAAAATTTTAAGAGATTGTCGTTTTAATGTTGATTGATCAAATGTTCATATTTGAATTTGAGGATGAATTGTCAATTTGAACTGACTTTAGAAGATGATTCATAAAGAATAAGAATAATGATAACAAATATAATAATTATTTAAATTTATATTCCCAACAGTCACATAAAATATATAGTTAAGGTAATATCTGATAATAGGACACTAATGAGTTACTTGAAACCAGTACCCTTTGGTGAGCAGTTAATTAATTTGCTGCAACCAAATGGTTAGTCCAATCAATTCAGAGAAATAAATAATAATGTTAATAAATTATATAAATATTAAAAATCAAAGATTGATTTTTTTATAAAAATTAAGAATAAAAAATCATCAGTAAATCCTGAATTAAAAATACTTACTTGAATACCAGAAAATTATCTTTTGAAAAACATTTATAAAAAGAAAAATTCTTCTAACGAATTACGATTGACAACAAAGAAATATATAAAAAAATCACCCGAGTCACTTCGACAATTATCACTATAAAAAATAATAATAATAGCGACGGAAGATAACAACAAAGATTAAATTATTGTCTAACAAAAAGCATTAAAGAATACTTATATTTACAAGTAAATTACGAACTACAGACATTTTACAGCAATAGAGTAATATATTTACTTAAATATTTTCCAATTATCCAACTTACCTTTTATTATATGATCATTATGAACTCCTTCTTTATGTTCCTACTGTTTTGGGTTAATAATTAAGATTAATAAACATTCATAGTTACATTGTTATTTTTTTATTGTTCTTGTGGAGAAATTATGTAAATATTAATGTATTGGAATGTGTGTTGTTTTAATAATCATTATTGTAAATTTTAATTCAAATATATTTTTCTTAGTTAAATATTCTCTTTCACAACAGTTCTTATTCATTTTGGTTAAAAACCGAGTTCACGAACATATTTTTTGGTTTGTAAGAATTTGATTTTTACATCTTAATTGCTCAATCGAACACAAAACAAAGAATACTCAAATCCTGTGAGTGTTCTAGATTAGACAAACTTTCAATCCGATGCTTTCATAGATAGTTTAGTGAATATTGTTATATGACCAGCAATATTGAAGTGCAAAATTACTTCATTTCCTTTTTAAACAGAAATTGTAGAATGAAGAGGACAATTAATACTTATATTCAATGGTTAACTTCTTTTTAAATCCAAAAATCAAAAATAGTTTGGATTTTTCAAGCAGTTTATAATTTAATTCAAATTAATTTATAAAAAAGATTTTAAAAAAAACATGCTTGTAAAATATAATATTAAATACAATAAATTTAGACAATAAGATAGTTATATAAATATTCAAACAACATACTAAAATTACAGCAGTAAAGTCAAGCAACAATTTACATAACCATTCCTAATTTGTATATCAACCTTACAGTTCCATTTTGAGAAAGTAATTCAGTCAAAAACAAATTTTTAGAGTAAGGTTTTTTTGTCTGGTAATTTTCTTCGTTCGAAATTGATAAGTTAAAATAATAAAAATTAAATGAAGTCATTTTAAAATACATTTTTTTATTAATATTTGGACAGAATATCCGTCATCATCAGGCGATTCTGATTCTAGCTGTTAAGCTTATATATGTTAAAATGATGATTGTGTAATTAATTACTTTTAATAAAGTTGATAAGTCACTTCACTGGACATTAATTGCTGGATTAACCGCTTTATTTATTAATGCCTCACACGAGACTTTCCATTAATTTTTAAATTTCTGCATAAAACTTTAAAATTATTTATTTCAACAGACGACCTACAATGTTTTTTTATGTTCAGCACAATTACTACTACCACTTAGATGTCCATGCATACGAACCCCGTTTACAGAGATGACGGACTGTCTCTCCAATGTATGTAACGTTGCACCCATTACAATCAAATTTATATACAAGATCCGAGCATAAATTCAAAGGAGTTTTCAATTTATTACTGAACATATTCTGAATCTTATATGTTTGTGGTACTATTTTAATAATAATAATAAGTTTAAATAGTCTGGCGTGCTTTCAGGAGATTGTTTCTTTCCAATCTTCAGAGAGTATATGAAAGAAGTATTGAGAAAAGCTCCCGTGATTGTGAAATTGTTAACTTGACCGTTGCAGCATTACTCAATTTTACCTAACTACAGAACACACTGGAATAGTTTAATGAGAATGCAGGAATTTTATCTTTCAATGAAAAAATAATATTCAATCCCAGTTTTGAAAAAAATATCAAAATCTATGACTGAACTAATACTTATAAAAATGATCTATTCAGGTCTTTGAATGAACCAAGGAATTCAAAGTCGCATACATATATACTTGAATATGTAAATATATTTATGTATAACACAATGAACTTTAAAGCTATAGATAAAAAAATAAATAAATGAAAAAAAATGATTTTTACAATGAAAATTATTTATAATAAGTTAATGCAACTTTAATAATAATAATAATAACCAAAGGCTATTTTACTAAATTTATTAACAAAACAAACGGGGTTCCCCATTATGACATCATCTGTATATTAAACTTAAGGGATTAATTACTACAATTATCATAGTAAAACAATTACGTTATTGAAAACATGATTTAAAATACTTTAATGTGATTGGATGAATCATCTTGCATGTTTAAGTATTGTTTATGTTTTGTTGATTCTCAAACAACTATTTCATAATTTTTCAAAATTATTTAATATAATTTTAAGTATATGAATTTATATAAATTATAAAATTTTTAAACCATGACCATATTTTTAATTTTATTTTTTTAAATAATTAATCACAATTTCTTAAATTTCAATCATCCTATTTTAAATCATTTGGTCACAAATTTGATTTCAAAGATTTTTTAAATCTTATCATAATAATTTTATATTTTCAATAATAAATCGTCAATACTTTTTAGCCATTGTTCCAATATCATTATTATACATTATTTTTTATATTTTTTATAATATGAAAAAAATACAATAACAGTTGATTTATTTTTTTAAGTTATATAATTTCATTTTGTTAAAATAATAATAAAACATTTTTTTTCAATTTATAAAATTTCATGAATTAAAAATAATCATTTGAAATATTAATCTTTTTTGCGGAACGTGTATCAACAAAGATTAAAATCAAAAATCGTCTATTAAGGAGAATTAATTGTACGCCGCTTTTTTTCAAAAAAAAGTTTATCTCTCCGATTTTTACATTTTTTCTATTTGAAAATATAATATTTTTGACGAATTGTGTTTTTAAAAGAAAATTATTTTTTAATGCCATTATTTGATTTGGGGAAATTTGATTTAAAGTAAAATTTGCAATGTTTTTATTATTATTTTATTATCGGATTTGATTGAAAATTAATAAAATAAAGAGATTTTCAAAAAAGTTGATTTTTAAGAAGAAAAATACTTTTTGAATTATATATTGATTTATTATAATAATAATCTGTTAAATTTATAATATTTTAAAAGATTAAAAAATTGATTATATATTAAAAGATGAAGTATTTTTATTTTGTTAAGTGAACTCACTCATTGATTATAAAATTTATTAGAATTACAATTTGGATCATCTTTCTGACAATGTTTAGAAGTGCTTTCACTCATATTCATCGAGCAAAACATTAATAAACTTTACTCCAAAAATTTAAATAACTTTAAGCTACATATTCTTTAAAATATTTACTACAAATTTCATTGGTCAAAATTAAAATTATTAATTATTTAAAAATTTTTATTTATGTATATTAGTTCAAAAATTTAAAAATTAAATGAATAAAGTCGTTAGGTTCGTGATAATTCGAAGTTGAAAATCAGAAATTGACATTTTAAAAACTTTTATTTATTAACAACAAAATAAAATATTTTTCAACAAGTTTGTTTGAATAAATTTCTGCGGAACACTTCAGTTTTTCTTGCACAAACCATTTACACATAAAAATAATAAATTTTAAATATAGATAAATAATTTAATATTTTATTTAATTTTAAAATACAAAATTATTTCAAATTTAATAAAAAAGATATTTTATTTCCAACCTAATTAAAGTTTTTATTTTAAATTATTTATTTCATATTAAAATTTTTTTATATCAAATGTTGCGGACTTTGATATTCGACTGACGTACTGTGGAATCCGAATGATGAGTGCGTGCCTGTTTAGAGACTTCTTGTATTTGTTTTGTTCTGATTTGAGTCGCAAATAATCTTTTGGGTGTCCGTTATTATTTTTTTGTTTTTTTTTGATCGGTGACTGTTCCTCTTCACCTGCAAATATTTTTTTGTATTTATTCGTTTATATTTTTTTTATTGTATTGTCCAGAATATGGAAAGAATGTGGAAGTTTTTTTCTTTGTCTTTGCAAAAAAAGGTGAACTCCGGAGAAATGTATCATAGTCAAAAGAATAAATACAAGGAAGTCTGGAAAATTGTTGGCCATCAAAAATAAAAGAAAATACCACAAAATTGGCCACGGCAATTTAATAAAGTATTGCTATTAGCAATACGAAATTAAAAATTAAAGTCGATCGATTAAAATCGATCAGAAATATTTCAATGCTATATGCGATTATGAATTTAAAACTGTTGGCAAGAAACGGCAATTTCTATTAAAATTAACTTTCCGCTGACGATTTTTGGCGATCAGTGATTTAATTAATTCGCTTGATCACATTCTGAGCGGGAGACAGACTACACTGATCCATAAATTCTCTTACTTGGTACGATATCCAACCAATCGGAAACAATCAGTTGTGGAACACAATTCCCAGTAGTGATTAAACGTCGATACATAACTTCGAAGAGTGACTAACGAAATCGGACTCGAAAGTAAACTGATATTTTATACCTCTGTGTTAAATTCAGTGACATTTTTTTTATCCTTGTGACCGCTTCTCTTTGTGATCGAGTAACTCCTTTCGCTACTTTAACCTCCTTCCGTTTAACTGTTATATAATTATAATTTCAGTAGTTTATATATTTTTTTATATTTATTTTAATTATTACGAAGTTGCGTAATCGAGTTGGTAAGATTCTTTGATCTTATCAGCTCGCTTCCGTAATATCAAACATTAATTAAGTCTTACATTTTAAAATTTTTAATCAAACTATTTTATTTTAAATTTTATTATATATAAACTTATTAAGTTTATTTTAATTTATATTTTTCATCAAAATTAAGTACCATATTTAACTTAGGTATTCTGTATAAAAAATACATTTTTTATTATAAAACATTAACATTAACTTATTTTGTAAAATCTTTATATTTTGATTTATATTTTAAAATGTTTTGAAAATTTCTTTCTCCTGACTTAATTATAAAAATTACACAAGTTTCCAAAAATCCTCACAAAAATCATTTAAAATTTACAATGATAATAAATTAAAAAACATTTGAATTTTAAATTTAAATTTGAATTAAATAATTTTCAGATAATAATAATTAAAATATTAATCATCCATCCGTGTAGGAGTGTCACAATTCCAAATCAACATAAAACATCGAAATTCCAAATATTCCTTACAATCTTTTTTATAAAAAAAAGAAAGAGAAAATGAATGAAAAGTAATAATATTACAAATATGAGGAGCGTCTCTTTCGGTGCTTTTCTTTTTATATTTGCTTTAAATACTTTAACAATAATTTAAGGTTGTACGATCTATTAAATAAGTATCGCATCTAACAATGTAGTTGTTGCAATTTTATAAGCAAGAGTAAAACCATTTTGATTTCCAATTTTTATTTGAATTCAAGAACATTAAAATGACTTTTCGTTATTATTAAAATTTCAATTTGATGTACTTCATAATACAAACAAAATAATAATATTATTATAATCAATAATAATTATACAGAAATACTAAATTGATTAACCTTCATCCGTCCCTCAAATCGACTGTACACTAAAATACTGTACACTTCGGGTCGTAAAAGACCCGAGAGACGGATGAAGGTTAAAAAACACTGATATCGGATCGAGACATCCCAGAAACATCCAAACGTTAAAGTTTTTATTAATATTTAAATTTTAGTAAAGTTTCTCTTAACTACCACTTTTTTAAAAAAATGGCGGTTAACAGAAATTGGTGACTTATAGAAACTATCTATGTGAAATATAGAAAAATCAGAAATTTTGGTCGTTAATAGAGGGTGGTTAATAACGACTTGTACGGTTTTCGGTCTTTATCGTCGGCTTCCCGACATTTTTATTTTCTTCCTTAGTTTTTGGTAACAGTCAATGTTTTGTCAGATCCCATTTTTGGCGCTTAAGTGGAACTTTACTGTAATAGAAAGATAATAATACTAAAATTCGATATAAAATCCCGATAATTTGCGTTGTTGTTCAAATAAATATTGACAACATAATTGCGCTGATCGTCGACGAAATTGGGAAAAAACGCGGCGGCGGCGGTTTAAAAATTCGTATTATAATTGGAAATTTTGATCGAGTTCGAGAGAGATTCTTTAAATAGGAATCGATTGTTGATTTTAGAGGTATTATTATTATTATTGTTCATGAAGGCTGATGACGATGAGTGAGGATGGGATTCGATGAATTGAGATTGAAATAATGATTGAGATTAAGAATTGCTGTAGTCTTTGGATTGATAAGGTTTGTTGTAACCAAACGTTGAATTAATTCAGAAAATAAATCCACAAAGAATATAAAAATAATAATGAGAATTTATTGTATGATAAATATTTGTCATTAATTTATTATTTGTTACTAATTTCTATATATATATATATATATATATATATATATATATATATAGTGACTATATAGGTCATTACAGTAACCCTTTCGCCATTTCTTGTTTCTGAATCTAATGTCACTTTATTTGAAATTAAAATGGTTTTACTTTTAGTTATCGTTAAATATTATTAAACATCTTTTATTAATGAAGAAAATAAACTAAAGAATTTGACCGTAGATCACAACAAGTTAAGTAAATATTTTATTTTGTAATATATAATATTTATTTTTATTTTAATGTAAATCGTTAAAGACTAAAAATGTATTTAGCACTTTCACTAATTAAAAGATTCATTAAAACAGTATAAATATTTCAGAGAAAATCATTAGAAAACACGAACCTGTTTATACATAAATAATTGAATCTCTTCTCAACTGCCTAGTTTTATACTTTCAAAATTTTCATTCAAATTATTATTTTCTTTTTTTATATTTTTCGTGTCTAAAAGGTACTACAGATGTTTTCCTTTTTATTTTGTTTGAAAACAAGTGCAAAACATGTTTAGATATATATTTTTAAATGACTTAACAACAAAAATTTGTTTGGTTTTTATAATTATTTCTTCATAGGACTGCTTGAAGTTCCTAAAAAAATTACGTTTCAAAGGATTTGTAAAGAAACCTTTTTTTGTAAAGAAATTTGTAAAGAAATTTTTTAATATAATAATATTAATGTATTTAATATATTTATATATTTAATATTATATTTATATATTTTATATTATATTTAATATTATATTTAATATATATATAAAATATATTAATGTATATTAAACAAAATAACCAGAAAAACATGAATTGTTTGAGAAGAATAAATCACAGTGAAGAGGACTGGAAGAATAATTACAAAAATATCTCCCGTACTTTGATCAAAAAGGATTAACACAAATCGTGTTGACAAAATATAGTTATCTCAATTGTTATGTTAATACAGACAATTGGGAAATAGTTATAGTAAATCAACTGGATATTGAACTGGTTGGTTAATATTGAGGATATTTGTGAATCAGTAACTTGTAACGCTCGGATTGTCTTATTGATAAAATAAGAGTGTGGATTTACTTGATAATGTTTATTTGAAAGACGAATTAATTAATACTCGACTGTGATTTAGAATTCAACACGAGACTTAGAGATATCGAGAATACTACAGACAATTAAAATTATCCAATTATTAATAATTATAAATACAAACATAACTATTTTTAATAAAAAGAAAAAGAAAATAAGCATGACCACTCTACAAATTCCACCATGCTGACAACGGTTGTCTAGAGTAAGACCTTCCAACAGGGACTGGAGACGCAAAGGTTAAGTGAAAATTATAATAAATACCGACTTTTACTATTGTGAGGAATATTTTGTGTGTAATTGTTTTTGTAGTGCTTGCATGTTTAAATGTTGTGTGTTGATTTGGGATTGTGTCTCTCCTAACCAGATGGATTATCAATATTTTAATTCTTATAATCTGAAACTAATTTATTTAAATTTAGATTTGATATTCAAATTTTCAATTTATTATTATTGCAACTTTTAAATAATTTTATTGATTTTATTTTTGTAAATTTTTAAATAATTAAAATCAAATTAATGTTTAAAAATGACTATAGAAATATTTTATTTAAGCCAATAAAATTTAAATTAAATATTTTTTAATAAAATAATTTTCTCAAGTTAGTTCAGATTATAATGAGAGATTTTGAAAATTGAGTGATTGATTATAGTGAAAGCAATAATATTGATCATCATAATGATGATAAGAAATGTGAATGTAATAAATGTTCTGTCAAATGTGTGAGTTCTCTTAACAACTATAATATTTATTAAGAACATTGAGACAATTATCATTTGAATTTTTATTACAATCACATTCAGAGTCATTAAAACTCTCAGAAGGTCTTTCGTCGTTTGAAATCGTTCTAATTGGTTTTCTTATTTCTATTTTATATCATGATTATTCGAACAGCTTTTCTAAATCTTTTAAAAATACATAATTTTTAAAAATATTAATGAAAAATAATAATTTAAATCACTTCTTAATAAAAACACAAAATTATAAAAACGTTATCAAATTATTAAAATGACTTTAATTTAAATCTTATTAAATTTATTTAAATTTAATTAAATGCCTTTCTTTTCTTAAAAAAAATATTAAACTTAATTTAAATTGTTAATTTAAAAAATAAAATTGATGTTAACGAAAAAACTATAGACATGTCATTTAAAAATTCCTAATAAAAGCATAGAGTACATTGTAAACAATAATTTTAGAATCCAGAGATCCTATGTTTCACTCTTTACAGTTCAGCCTAAGTCACTGTTTTAGGCGTAAAAAAATTTATATTTATAATTTTTTTATACAAAAATTAAAATTACAAAAAAATATTTGCATTATTTATATCTTTTGACAAATTTATATTAACGTCTTTATGAAATTTTATTTGAATTACTTTTTGATATGCTTTTCTTTGAACGCCCCAAGTTAAATTGAATGACTTATAATTTTGTGGAATTATGATCAATAGAGAAGTTTGGTTCAAAATGTTTTATTTTGATTTGATGAATTTTGAGATCGATTATTTCAAGACATGGATTTGCGAGTACAAGTTGTCACATTGACTGAATTCTTGCTAATGTGTGAAAGTATCGGCAGTGTTTCGTTGATTATCGTTTATATTTTGTTTCTCACTGTTTAACACTAGATTTGCGATGGTTGATTATATACCTTTTTTACTCAAGTGAACCAATCTGACTCATACTACAAGCGATCTCATGGCCGTAGAAATATGTAAACCACATTCAAATATGCGAAATGAGGGAATCTGAAGAGTCGAGTAACCTATATTTCATTACGTAACTAATAACCATTATATGTATTTAAAAAATAATATTTCAGTTTTATATATATAGCAATATGATTTTAAATGAGTCAAATTGGCTCAGTGGTAAATCTAGCGTTAATCTGCTCTAAGTATTGTCAGAGCTCAGTTACAGTTGGGTGGTACTAATTTGAAACATTTCTTCGAGTCTTAATAGACCTTAATAGTCTTAATGATGACATTATTATTGGAATAATTCTATTTGTTATATCTATCGGTAGATTTTTGGGCGTTTTCTGTCGCAATCCACTTTTAATGTTAATTTATTAGACCTTCCCAAGAACAGAGTTAAATGACAGTGGTAATAAACAATGCGTAGTATTTTTTCGAAAATGAGACCAGTATAATTTTGCTTGCACCACTCACTAATACTTAAATTGAGTGCCAGAATTCTAAAATCTCCAATAGCTATGCCCTCTTTACAATATTTTCTATGCCAAATAATATATATTCCTCATTCAGTACGACTGCGCTCCTGGATGTTTTTGACAGAGATTGGGTGAAATCTCTCCAATATATGTAGCGGTACTCCAATACATACATATTAAAAGCCGAGATCCGAACATAATCTAAATGACGTGGTAGATATGTCCTTTTTTTGGAACATGAAACTTTTTAAAATATATGGAATTATCTAATACTTTTAAAATGGGGTTTTAATGATTTTAAATGCTTTTAAATAAGGTGTAGTTAGAACATATTCAATTTCTAAACTGATTTACCAGTGTTCCAATATTGGTCTTGATCTTGAAAGTTTATTATAATTTTTGTCGTTAGTTTCTCCTCTATTGTCGTTCAATATCTGTTGTCATATAATAATTTATTGAGGATGTAAAAATCCAAAAACTAAAACTAAACCGTAAAAACAAATAAATAGAACTTTTGATTTTGATTGCCTCGATATTTTTTTATTTTTATCTAAAATTGGTTTATAATATAATATATAAAATATAAATTAAAATATAAATTAATATAAATTTCATTTAAACCAAATTTGTATTTAACAAAAAAAATTATTTGACATTGTTGAATATTTTTGTATAAATGAATATCAATAACAAATGATGAGTTCAAAAACAAAATAATTCTAAATTTTATTTAAATTACTTTTTTATATATTTTCTTTTAAGTGTTTTGTTCTTACAAATTACAAATTTTTTATTCTTTGAAAAAATGTAATTAAAAAATTTCATAAAACTTAATTGATTAAATTTCATAAATAAATTTAATGATAGAAATTTTTTGTTGTGATAAATAAACAAAAAAATAATATTATAATTGAAATACAAAAAAAATTTTTTTCGTAAATGAATTTTAAATTAATGGTTATCATGGCAACAGTGCAGCTGCTCTCGTTCGACATTAAGACTTCTGAATCGCCTCGATGGTCAATCAGAATCATTGAAATAGCATTATTGATCCAAATAGCACTTCACTTTGCTCGCTTTCATTATATCGACTTTATTAAAACAAGAATTGTAATAATTAGCTGAAGAGATATGAAGAGTTACTTTTTTTCTTATTTTCAGTTCATATTTATTTTTTTATTAAATAAGATTAGATTATTTAATTATTATATTTAATATTGAATATAATATCATATTTAGTAATTATTGTAAAAATCGATTTGTCGTTAGAGTCAAACTTGGGCTCAAAATAAATAACAAAATTAGATAAACGTCTGACAAACCGATCTTTACTATAATTAATAGATTAAAGCAAACAACACTTTTTTGTTAATAACGTTGATATTTTCAACCAAAACAATTACAACGGATTAAATAACTTTTGACACTCACTCAAAAAAGGGAAAATAGACCAAATAATTCGGATAAAATAAGTTCACCAAATATTGTCCGAGTATCAAGTAAATGAGATAAGTGGTTAATTTCTTGAATAATTGTTCGAAAAAAGGAAAGTAAACCAAATAATTCGGATAAAATCACAAGATCTCTTCGGATAGTTCACAAGATCTCTTTTATCGGCTATAGGAAATTGAATAAGAATAACGAATCTTCTTGGGCAATAGGAAATTGGTTGGAAATTTAATTTTTGATTGTAAATTCCAACAGTCAATTATTTTTTCTTGAATTCGAAATTATTAATTGTGTATTGATTTCTTGTTATATAATTCTATGACGATATATAAATATATATAATTAAATTTCCCTCTTTCACGATCTTCTTCATTAACTTTTCTTCTTCTTTTCTTTTCTTAAATAACTTCTTGGGACCAAAATAAAAAATATAAATTACATGAAATAAAAAAAATAAAAATGTACATTTACAATTATATTTAATATTGAATATAATATAAGTTGAATAATAATTCAATGAGAAAAAGCAAATTATAAATATTTATACTTTGGTTATATTTTGAAAATTCTTACTAATATTTAGATTAAGATGGAGTAGGGACATTGCAACTAGCGTCTCTTTTAAAACGAAGGGCTTACAGTGTATTGTTAACGAATAACTTGCCTTCTTTAACAAGGGAAACTGCATCTTTTACAGCTTTGAATACGTTCTTTGTATCTCGACCGAAACATGATGGTAAACATTCCGTTTCATTAAATGAGTTATCAAAGCATTTAGATTTTATCTTGTTTTCCATAAATAATGGTAACGACGAATAACAGACTAGTTGACTTTGATGCCAGTGAAAAATTTGAAAACAAAATATTTCGATGGATCAACCGTCATTTTCAAATTAAATTTAACTGATTAAGAATTTAATTTACCTGTGCATAAATTCAAAGCATAAATAATTTAAGAAGTTTTTAGAAGGAACATTCTAATAATTATACAAATCATTCAGCAAATAAATATGCCAAGTAGTTTTAAGGTAAAGCTCAAAAAGAATGATTTATAAAAGCAAATTAATTTACCAATATTTAACATTGTTAGTGATCGCAGAATAAGCACAGTTGCGCTGCAGCAGCTTTGAAAAACTCTATGGGGGGTCTCTGGATCAGGGGTGAAAAATTATGGGAAATAATTGACAGATGGGGGCTCGTTGTTGGACGCTAAGTTCCAGATTAGACGTGCAGTAAATTATAATGAGTTAACTGTAGCCCAAATTTTCTTTCAAACAACTTATGCGGAAATAAAGAAAATAAAAAGCGATACATAATCGATAGAGTATTTGGTTTCATTTTAGTTTTTTATTATCTTTTAAGCTGACAACGCCAACAGATCTTCACCTTCTTGATTGCTTTTTTGTACTTAATATTTCTTTGATAAAGTTTTTGTAAATCATGTTAACATCATTTCTCCATGCTTTATATTAGCTTGATTTCTATATATGTATCTATGGAATTTAAAAACCTATTTTGCAGGCTTTCTATTCAATTAATTTTCTCCAAACTTTGCACATTCTCGATGACAATAAATGAGTATGTGAAAATTTTATCAAACTAACAAATAGAAATGTTTTGGTTTTTTTGCTACCATGCTTTACATTAACTTACTTTCTATATTTATATGTGTGTATCCATGGAATTAATAAATTTTTAATAAATTTATTATGTTATTAATAACTATTTAAATCTTTTGTTGAAAGGAAAAGTCCATACAAAAAAATTGATAGTTACTAATAACATAAAAGATTTATTAAAATGTTATGGTGATTTTCCATTTTACAAAAGATTACAAAAAACTTCTGTTGGTCAAGGAGAGTTCTGTCCGAATAAATCATGGATTTGAATTATTTTTGATTTACCAGTTTTATTTAGATTTTAAAGAAAAATAAACCTGTGTTTTTTAATACAAATATGATGTCTAAACATATGAAAACCATCTCATAATAAACCTCTCCAAATCTGACGGATAACTGTGTATTTATAGTAAACAACAATAATCAGCATTGGCGAACAGGGTCGTGAATCATAGACTCTGTATCTAGTGGAAGTAGGGGAAAAATGGGGATTGAC
>MQRK01246561.1:2878-20576 GCA_001938485.1 Girardia tigrina
TGCATCTGTAAATGACTAGATGAAATAAGGAATGGAAACAAAAAGCAACTTACTTAGGTTAACAAAAATTCACAAATTTAGCACCGTCAACACACGAGTCCAAATAAAGATTAACTACCATCTAAAGATTAACCGTCTGAGTTAGAGTATGTACAGTCTGCTGCTGTCTGTCTGGGTAGCCAATGAAAATGTTTTGATGTTTGGCTAGTAGCTGTAACAGCCATTATAGCATAGCGTATGGGTGAGAGATAAAGTCAGGGCTTAAAAGTGCACAGGGCATTGTCATACAGTACACTCACTGCATCAACGCGGTGTGGCAGGTTTGTGGAGTGGAGTGTGGTGGGATGCTCTGTATAGTAGGCATCCATTATTTATTTGAAGGATTGAATTATACGGTAGACGAAGCATGCCGATATGCAGTGTGTGTGTGTTAGATCTTATTATTGTTATTCTATTACATTTTTAAATATTGACCCTATTTGGAGAGGCCCCATGCAAGCATGAGGCCCCCCGACCTGGGGGCGCGAGGGGTGGTTGCCACGGCTCTGGCTTAACTTTGATCTATTTCATTAACATTTTTACATTGGAAAATAATTATGAAACAATTATAATTGACTTAATGTTTTGAAAAATCTTTTTTTTATTTGCAAAAATTTTTAGTATGCTTTTCAATGTTATTAACAACATCAATATGATTTTTAAATATTTATTAACATCACATGCAGAATTGTTATGACAACAATTGTTCAAACCACCTTCACTATTCGACCTTTTTTCTTGATTAATATATTTCTAAATTCATACTAATTTTACAATAAATGAAAAAGATTTATTATTAATTATTAATTATAAAGATTCTAATTGGTTAAAATTAAATCTAAATATTTTGTTAAAAAGTACATATTAAATTAGTAAATTAAAATTTTAAATTACATTAAAAATTAAATATTGCATTCGAAAATTATTTTAAATCTTTTTATTTTAAAATTAAATTAAATTATTTTTAATTAGTAGGAATCAAAGAAAAGACCAATCATCCATCTGGGTAGGAGAGACACAATCCGAATCAACATACGACCTGAGCAACTTTCTGATGCCACGAAAAATTAGATTTGGTTTGAAGAATGCTTCGATGAACTTCTAGAGAACAATGGACCAGGTTTTCAGAATGATCAAGAATGTTGTAGTCTATCTCGACGACATCCTAAATTTGGTGAAGATGAGGTATTTGAGAATCTCCAGCAAGTTCTTATAAAGTTAAATTAGTTTGCCTACAAAATAAACTATCATAAATCTTAATTCGTAAATGAAAAAAAACGTTTTTGGATACACAATCTCTAGACGGAAATTACGGCTCTTTCAGAGATAAGTTGGAACGTATAATGAATATTAAAAATTCAGATACAATAAGATATGTTCTTAGATTGGTTGGTATGATTAATTTCACTTTTGGTCACTAAATGTAGATATATTATTTTCAAATTCTTCCACCGTTGTTGAATATTTCCCAGTGTTCCTGCTCGCCCGCGGCAACGGAGGTGTCGTCCGCCAACCAGCAGGACTGAAGTTACACGCTCGCCTGATTCGCTGAGAACATTCAGCGAAATGAATTGGCGTCAGTGATCATCCCTCAAATCTTCTTAATTATGGGTCCGTGAGCCAGTGGAGCCGTCTATTCGCCAGTTCTCAAAGATTCCACTTTCACTGTTAAGTACACGTGCTGCTTGTTCATTACGGACCTAAATTTCTTAAGGTTGGTGTCGGAAGATTAACATAATACGGCCCTCGTTTGTGCCGAAATGTTTGGTTGTTGGGTCAGTGTCCGACTTCTTGAGATGCAAAATAATTATCATTATTTTAAAATATTAAGAAGGTTAAACAAAGAAAAATTTAGGATTATTTTTTTAAAAAATGTATTTTTATAAATGTAATAAATAATGAAATGCAAGTTGTACAAGTTATTAAAAATTAAAAATATTAAATTCTTATTTCTTGCTTTTGTATATTTTGATTTGAAATAAAATAATGAAAATAAATAATTTACGGTTATTTGACATTCTTATGATGAAATATAAAATAAAGATATGGGGAAATCTCGAGAACTCTCAGTAGAAAGCAAATTATTCTCTAGAGTATGAATTTTTTATACAATCATTGAAAACATAAATTACATTTTTAAGTTTCCATTCTTGGAATATAATAATTTATAACAATATCAAAATAAAATTTGAAAATAAATTTTAATCAATATTTCTAACAGTGCTTTTTATTATTTATAAAAATTATGTATATATAGAGATATTGATACCAAATGTGGCGACAAGTGTTTCTGTATATTTTCAGTTTCTTGTTGGACATTGAATATGTTATAAACGTTTGTTATTTCTATAAAACATATAATACAATTTTTGAGTTAATAAACACTTAAGGTCTTGTTAATCATTATAAATGTTTTTTAGAGGTTCCTCTCATGGAAATAATCCCTTGATTCCTTAAAATATTTCCTAGATTTCCTACTATAGATTCCAATCCCTGGATCCCAGACTAAAAGGTTCGTCCCAAAATCCTATGATTATCTTCAAATAATCCAGAGAATAATGATTCGGGAATGGAAAATTGTACACCTATTTTTATGAAAAATGCTTTATCTTCTTTTAGACAATCACAAGTACAGCAGAAACCACCCTTCGTACAAATATAACATAAAATGTTCATAGTCGAACAAAATTGCGGAATTTCGGCTTGTCTCGAATATCTGGAGTATTTTCATCTAATGGATCTAAGAATGTTATAAGTGAAAACTTGTTTGAGTTCTGAATTGAATTCGAAACAGATATTGTGCGTGAGAACTGATGGATGTGTACTGATGGCAAATGCTTGCGAATGTATCATCAAAACTACGATAAAAACTGTGTTATTTAATAAATATCTATGAAAATTTTAGTCACATTATCGGTCCACTGCAACAGTTATGCTACGCACAGTCTTCATTCCGCTGTGATGAATGTACTTTATGCAATTACGAAACTACTTTTCCTGATAGCTTCATCGCAACGATAAAATGAACAGAATATCATTTCTTATGGTAGGAAATTTCTATTAACCCATGACAATTAAATTTGTAAATCATTTCCCATTGAAATTAATCATATTACATTTAAGACTAATCATTTAATTAAAGTAATTGTTCTTTTTATCTTTAAACTTATTCATTTTACTTTTGAAGTTAATCAATATAGTTAATCAATGCTCAAACCTATTGAGAATGCATTCTCAAAAATAAAAAATGTGATCAGAATTAGGTTGAGTATTGAGGAAAGAGGAGGACTTGAAGTTATGATATTAGAAGAGGTTAGAAGTACTACTCCAGCTGATCGTTCTGATTATTTTAGACATGTCTCTAGAAACCTTACTATTTGTGCGGCTGAACCCTCATATCAGCATCAATCAAATAAAACACTAAAACTGTAGACCTTGCGATTTCAAAATTAAATTGTCCTGAGGAAGAAACTAAATTTGAAAACTGCAAATTCTTCGGTTTAAGTCTTCCAAAAAGGAAGCGGCAATGGATTT
Organism: Girardia tigrina; assembly: GCA_001938485.1. Classification (NCBI taxonomy): domain Eukaryota; kingdom Metazoa; phylum Platyhelminthes; order Tricladida; family Dugesiidae; genus Girardia; species Girardia tigrina. Next base: position 6,452 of record MQRK01246561.1, read on the forward strand.
TGTATCATTTCTGCAGAGTATGCAAGAAATATTTTGTAGATGAGGAAAATTGAAAAGACACTGCTCAACAGTTTACCGCCAGTATCAAAGCATTTATGACGCTGAAGGATAATCGGACAAAGCAGAATGTAAACACCAACTAAAGTAGATGTGAATAAAATGAACTCTAAAAGAAAATTGAGGAAAAAATGTTATAAAAACGAGCTTTATTAAACGATGAGATCTATTTTGGCTTTCAGTGATTCCTATTTCATTATGCATATTACTTCAATAAATGTGATCTTTTTTTGTCTATGATCTGTCTGGTAGATGAACCAACTAAAAAATGCAATCACGCAAAAGCCGATGATCCATCAAATGTTGTTTCTTAGGCAGACGAATTGACTAACATGAATAACTTCAAGAAGCAACCATGGACACGAAATACGGATCACGATATTAAAAACTAGAGACAAACAAACATATTTACTTTAAAAATTTTGGACTAAAATGTTTAATATTAAAATTATAATTATATATTAAAATTTTAATCGATATGTTTTTATTTCAATATACTGTTTACAGTTTTTTACTCCATTTCACATTTTCAAATAGAAGTTTAGACCGAATAATGTTACCCTGGTTAATTTTGGAAAGATCTCCGAATGAATAATTAATTATTATTTTGTTTTAATACTCTTTTATAATATAACGAGAGAAGCTAACATTTGGTTATTGTCTCATATTTAATGACAGGAAAGAGAGAGGAATTCCTAACATGTCTACTGTTGTGAACACTCAAAATATTTGGATTTGGTAACAAAATATTTGATCTTTTGTTATGTAAAATGATAAATAATGAATGTAAATGAAAATATTAGTAGTTCTTTTTAGAATAATTAACAAACAATATTTATTTTCAAGCCTGGATCCAATGTATATAAGAGCGGGGTCCCAAATATATTTAATTATAAAAAATGAAAATAAATATATACAGTTGAGGTCAAAAGTATTTGCATATAATGTTTTTAATAATTACGTTTTTAAAAGTGAAGTTTTTTCTCGTTTAAGTTTTCAAAAACGTTCTTTCAATTTTTTATGCGGGTTCATCTTAATTTCGAGTGAATCATGTGGTTCCGGTATACTGTAGATCTACGAGGCAATTTCTAACGCAATGATCAGTCGGATTATTTTAATTTTGCATAATTATTTTTCAATTTTTGGCTTAAATTATTTATATTTTTCCTGATTTCTATGCATTTTTGTAATGTACTATGACCATTATCTGATCCATGTATGTATTTTGTATTATGTATTATGTTATCATAATTATCATTATTATTTTAATATTACTATTATATATTATAATTATTGTGTTAATTATTATTATTCGGAGAATACATGTGTTCTGTTTACAGGCTTTGCTATCTTGAAAATATGAATGAAAAAACGAAAAAACTTTTCAATCACCCCAAGTATATTACTATATTGCTACTATCATTAAATTTTATTTTAATTGTAATTGAATTTTTAATATCGATTTGTCGATATCACTATAGATAACCAGAATTAATTTAAATTTATGATTTATTATATGTTGGTGGTAATCCGCAGTTATCAAACATTTGCCTTTTATGACATTTGCCGTCCGGACTATCCATTCCTTATCTATCATTATTTCATCCATTTATTCATTTGAATCGCTTTTGATCTGTTGTCGATTATCATATGTATCCGTAAGACAATTTATTCTGTTTCATCGTTGTAGTGAACACAATTTTCAAATTAAAATTGTGTAAACGAAAAATAATTAATAAAACGTTAATTTTTGTAAATTTACTCATTTTTAAATTTTAATTTTTTTACAGTTAATCTTATTTTATTTTTTTGGTCATCGTCAAAATCTGTAAATTGAAATTCATCAAGCACAAAAATTGAATAATTAATTTTTTAATCAATTTTTGTAAAAAATTAATCTTGTTTGAATAATTGTTTTTGATAAGAAAATTAATTTCCGGCTCATGTTTCTTATTACAATTTGTTTTTCGACAAACTGTACGTGCAGTCCATGTTACGATAATCGTCTATCGCGATCTATTCTTGTCGTATTATATTACTTTAATAGGTGTTAATTATTAAATTTTAATGAAACAAATTTATCCTCCGTTTTATTTATAACTAATTGTGTGAAAAGGTTCACGCCATCTCAAGTTGTGTTAGCTTTTTGATTCAATTATCATTATTTTTGTAGATGGAAACTGTTCTCCATCGATATTTACAGGGTTATTTGTGATTTTCGTTCAGTCGATATCTCTATCAACGACTTCTCTCAAGCTATTCAGAGTCTCCAGAAGAACAATTATAAACATACTGTCTCTCAGACATAACAGACTGGAAAAAGGTGCTCTTCTCAGACGTGTCTTCTTTTTGTCTCTTTGTATGGAAAAACGTATGTGCGTCCTTCTGAGAGTGAGAGATTCAATCCTCACTATGAACTTTGGTCCATGAAATGCAGTGGAAGCAAACTAATTATAAAAATATTTTATGAAGCATTTTGAAGAACAATTTTGTTTGAAACAAAACAGTTGATATCGTTTTCTTTCGAAAAAGAGTAATAAAATAAATAATACCAAATTTTGTTAAATAATAATAAAATAATCTTTTCAAAAAAAAGTTTTCTAAAAATTTAATTAACAAGTTTCGTTCTGTCACACTCGTTAGATTTCCCAAAAGAATAACAAAGTTAAAGGTCAAAAGTAAATTAAGTTATGAATGTTTTTTGGGCATGAATTCTGTTTTATCAAATTTTGTAAAATAGGACGAGTAATTGAAGTACAGTATGTTGAACAATAATTTTTTATTAAAAAATAGTAAAATAAAGTTGGTTGCCAAATTATTATTATTATAGAGACTAATTATTTTTCGGTATTTTAAACTTTAAATGTTTTTATTCTTGTTAATGTTCTTGACATTTGGCAGAAGTGTATCAAACTTAATTGTCAGTCAGAGTAATAATTTTATCAATGTGACCTAAATTTTGGTAATAATAATTTAGTATAAAAAAATTGAATAAACATTTAAAAAAACATTCTAACAACTTTTAGTTTAAATGAACTTAATTTTTTTTAATAATACCATATTTAAAATTTTAATTATTACCATGTTAAAAAGCATTTTTTTGTTTGTATTTTATGATATGTTCAAAATTTATTTTTTGCAATATGGGAGTGTTCTGATAAATTTCTGTTAAAATTAAGAGAAAGCAAAGCACTTTTATTGAACACTAAATATAACCAAAGAGAAATAGCGAGACTCGCTGGTTTTTCAAAGTCATTATGTATTATTAAGGTCAACATCGATCAAGGCAAGTCGAGCAAAAGTATCACAACACTTCGTGCTGATTGCAAAATCATGAATCTGTGTCTCGATAATCGTAAAAAGAGTTTAGGCCGTCTTAATACGATGATAAACAACGATGGAAATAAAGTTTCCAAAAAGACAGTTCAGAGACGTTGTCTAGACAACTCTGCAAATAGATCAAACAGAAGAGTCGATAATTAGAGAAATGTTACTAAATCTAGTTTAAACTACAAAAAAAAGAAAATTATTTTCAAATTTCTTATTAGCAATTTAAAAATTATTGGGATTGAATGTCGTATGTCTTTATTTGTTTCTTTTTACAAACAATGTCCAGAGACAAATTCCTTGAAATCCTTCTATCCATATGCTTTGATAAAGAAAACGAAGGATGTGAGAAATTAAAACGCATAAATTTGCTTTAATTTGTGCAATATGGGACATATTTATCCAAAATAGCCAGGCTTGTTACAAGCTCGAGTCCAAGTAAAAGCAGATGCGGTTTCACACAATATATACTGTTATGTCCCGCTTATTTTATTGATTTTTATTAATTATTGTAATTTTTATTATTAAATTTTTATTGTAAAATTCAATTTTATTTATAATTGTTTTAGTTTTAATTTGTACAATTAGTTCTTTTAATATTTTTATCAAAATTGTAGTTGGTAGTTTTTATTAAAAAATATATTTTTTAAATGAAACCAATTGTTATTTTTTTATTATCAAAAACCGACTTTTTATTATTTGCGGGGAAATCGATCCGAGCGCTCTCGGGATGTTCAACAACCAAATCATCCTCGATACATTCGTTAACAAAACGATCGAGTCGACCAAATCAATTCAACCGATGCAGACCGAATACAAGCAACACAACATATACGCTGTGAGATATTACAAAATTAATTATTAAGATTAAATTAAAATATTACACAATCAAAATTAGGCAATTTCAAACTTTGCATTACATAACTAACAAGTTGTCGAGAACAGAGGTAACCTTTGACTCTCCTTTCATTTTTTATATAAACAATGTATGTGTGTATGCATTTTAGTTTCTTAAACTAAAATAGTTTGAATTTTTCTTCTTCTAACATGCCCAATAAACTGGACCAATTTGGCATAAAGTTTTGACTGACTACGGACCTTACAAGCAATGGTGCTTGCTTCCGAATTGGGCTGTGAAGGCCAGCCCCAGTTTTTTTGTGCGGGAATTATCGACCGTTTCAATATCGACTGGTCCTCGATCGGATCTGATTGGCACCGGTAGACGACCAAATGGATAGTGTTCATCGTTATGACAACCTAAGGCTTCCCGTAACGCATCTCGGTGACATAATAACCGGTATCGCTCGAAGCAGGGCATGATCTTGTCGACCTGTCAACCCGCGACCTGATGTTACATTGATGCGGTTGCGGAGCTCCGCCATGAACCACCGAGATTTGTGAGATGGCGGGGTGTAAGGTACGGCAGGTAGAGTCCGAGTAGTGGGGATCGCTCTCATTGTTTTTTTGAAGCAGGAGTTTCAGAAATTTATATTTAGGATTCGATGATATCGTGTTGTAACGATGCGCGACGGATTCGATCGGAAATAATTACGAAATGTTCATACAGAAAATAATTTGAAAAGTTAAGTTAAACAACATTTATTTATTCGAAAATTTAAATCTGTGTACTGTTGCAATAGAATTCAAAACCTAAAATAAATTACATAAAAAACTAAAATGTAAATTAAAACAAAAAAAATCAAAATGATCATGAATTACAAAAAGCAAGAAAAGTTCACGTAAAACATGAGAAATAAAATAAACAAACAACAAAGTGTCAAAATGTACATAATATGATATAAAAAGTACAAATATCGGTAGAACAGCAAATTTTTACGGGTACGGACCCGTTAATCGATAAAATAAAGATAACGTGTGAAAATAATCCGATAAAAATCCAACAACATTATCATAAAATCTAGAATAATTTTGCGAACAAAATAAAGTAAAAGTAAAAAAATCCGTCCAGAATTGACAAAGAAATAGTGAAATCGGAATAAAAATAATAAATAATAAACCGATAAACAACGAATACAAATTGAATTATCAAAAAAATTAATGAGTAAAAAATCGGGAAAAATCGTTAAAAAATCTGCAAAATATTCACAAACAATAAAAAACACAAACTATTAAAAATCGCAATAAAGTTAACATATAAATCATAAATCGTATATATTGGAATAGCGCCAAGAAACTGATAATAGCATAAAATCCACAAAAACCGAGATAGAAAATCGCAAAATAATCGGAAGAATTCTAGAATAACTAGAACAGTGACAAACCCTCAAAACTGATATCAAATACCGAAATTCCAAGAAAACAATTAGAAAATAATGATAAATATATTATCCCGTAAATTTATTCGATAAACCTTGAAAAATAATAGAAAATGACCAGCAAAAATTGAGGAAAATTTAGCAGAATATATTTAAGAAAATAACGGTTAGAAATACAAGAAGATCAACAGTAAAAGACAAAAAATACAGGAAGAAATAATAAAAATTCGTTTATTCAAAAAATCGTCCAAAATAACAAAATATCGATCAATTTATGCGAGAAAAATAATCAAAATTCGTGGAAAAAATTGAACATAATAAAAATCGTAGAAAGTCATGCGAAAGTAAACGGAAAAGTAAGAAATTCATCAAGTTCAATATCAAATCTCCAATGAATCCGCAACGAATATAAGTCGATAACGTATTAACATAACCGAATTAGATATAGAAAAATCCATAAAAATTAGTAAAAAATCAGAAATGTTTGAATTTATAAAATAATTCAATTCAGCATAAAATCTCAATGAAAAATCGATACGAAATCATAAAATATACAATGACAAAATAATAAAATAACGAATGATAAATATCATCAAATTTAAAAGCATATCTATCGGTAAAACCCACTTATAACGCTGCAATATTATAACCAGCGAGAAAAACGAAAAATATTCGATCATTTTTTACAAATCATAAAGTAAAATTGTATCAATAAAACCTCAACTCCCCTTCGGCTGTCACAGAGGCGGACTGATGCATTTTGTTGGCACCGTGAGGTAAGAAAGGATTACAAATAAGGAAAAAGATAAAGATCAAAGTTGTCAAACATTAAAAAAACTTACTTTTCATCTGAATTTTGGTATGTTGTTTGAATGGCGCTCGTAAATGATCGTCACCCATCTGGTCCGTTGATTCGGTAAAATAAATCCACTTTTGAGAGGAGAAATCTGGAAAATAAAATACGATGAAAAAGTAAAATTAAAACAAACAATAAAATAAGAGTACTTTTTGCGATTAATCAGTACTCCAAAATTTTCCAAAATTTTGTAATTTTAGAAAGTCTAAAATTAGCAACTGACGTGTTCCAATAGGTACCGATCGTACGATTCTAAAACGTACGTGGACCAGTAAAAATTGAACATGCACAAAAAATCGCACTAAAATTTAGTATATAAAGCGAGTGATTTTCTCTTAAAATCAGAACAAAAAATTTTTTGGACAGAACTAAATTTTTTATAAAGAACAAGAACAAATTTTGAAGAACAAAAACTTACATAAAAAGTTGGTATTGCTACTTCGCGACCGAGGTAAAGAGTAACGAGTTACTCTCTCTCTCTCTTGGGTCCCGAATTTTTAAATTTTTTTAATTTTACGTACGATTCGATTATTTATGACGTATTGTTTCATGCGTTAATCTAATCAATCGTATTACATTGTATTATGCACCAATTTATATATTAACATGTCATTTTATTTTGCATTTTTAGAGGCTCTATATTTTAACCTGTTAATAATTGTTTTAAATATTTCAATTAAATGTTTTAAACAATTAAAGTTAATTTAATTAATTTAAAAGTAATGATAAATTTAAACTTTTTATCTCAGCTCGAATACGCTCAGGTAGGAGAACAATTCAAATAACACAGCACTAATCTTGAAGGCTGGTTCTTGCCCGTGGTTCATCGTAGCCAGAATAAGTCCCCGGTCTTAGAGTGCGAGGGTGAGAACGAAACCCAAATGACTTCATACCGGAGTGCAGTTTCGAAGCCTAACTGCTATCTGTTGACCTCTTTCTGTAGAGCTAATTAAAATGAATCAATAATTCTTATTTCTTTCTTAATAGTAATTATAGGCTGTTCCGAGAAATCGCTTTGCAACAGGCTGAAAACGAAAACAAGCGGCTCCGACAGGAAAACATGCTGTTGAAGAAAGGGCGAGAGGAGGACAATAAAAAGATCGCAAGTTTATGTGCTGATGTGGAGCACTTGTCAATCGACGTAAATATCAGTAAAGAGACCGTGATTGACCTTGATGAATATGCGTGGGTGGTGAAGAGATCTACCACGATGTAATAGAGACTACGGGAAACGGAGCGGCTTTATTCCAAGTAATTGCGGCTCCGAATGAGAGACAAGTTAGATGTCGATGAAGAAAAAGAGACGCGTACCACCGGTACCCAGAGGACGATAGACGATTATCGTGGGGATAGCTAATTGAAAAAGCGACAAAGACATTAATATAAATCACTTTTAATCGAAACATCATATCAAACCCAATAGGTCTGATCTGGCCTATCTGGTCTTAAACCTGTGTAGATCTGGAACCTGGAAGGTCCTCATCCCCTATCACTGCTTGCAAATGATATGGGGGTTGAGAGGAAAGTTGTGGTTATGAGGAGTTAGTTTTAAGTTTCGCCAAAATAGTTTATTGTTTTTTTTAATTTGAAAATTTATAAATAATTATAAATTAATTTGAAAATTAATAAATACTTATTTAAAATATTTTTACAGTAATAACAATTAACATATTTTAATAAAAGTTATGGAATAAGCTAAATAAATTTTAATTAACGGATTAATATTTTCAGAAATAATTTTTTTAATAAAATGGTTATTGTAAATTTAAATTAATTAGTTTTATGATTAAGTTTCGTAAAAATGTAAAAAAATTGGTTACATTAAAAATTTATAAATTTTTTGTAAGAAAATGTAAATTATTTAAGGGTAAAATTTTTGTAAAAAATATAAGATTATATATTATAAAATTCTTTGTAAAAAAATATAAGATTAATTAAGATTTAATATTGTAAGATTCTTTGAAAAAAATATAAGATTAATTAAGATTTAATATTGTAAGATTCTTTGAAAAAAATATAAGATTAATTAAGATTTAATATTGTAAAATTTTTGAAAAAAAATGTAAGATTATTTTAGATTTAAATTTTTGTATATTTTCAAAATTTAATCGAAAAAAATTAATGAACTAATTTTGGGCGAAATAATTGAATTAATAAGAAATTTGTTTAAGTATATGAATTGTAAATATTAATAAATTTTTGGTGTTGTTAAATTATGGCTTTAGAATGTGATAATACTGAAAGTGGCATAAACGCTACTTACAGTGGTCTTAAGTATAAAGGGTTAAGTGCTAAAATTCACATTCAGAGGTGACAGTAATATAACAGTATCTTATGGTTTGTTACCAATAACCTGGGGGCTCAAAGCCAAATAACTCAGTTCCCAAAATATGTTATTATGTTTGAAACACCACAGAACCACAACAGTACATTATTTATTTGTGATTAATTTAATTAAACAACAGTCAGATTTTTAATTCTTGTTTCTTTATCTAGTTATTTTTGATCGACATTTTGTGTCGATAATCTAATCACTACACAATCAAATATCTAAAAAATGATTTCCCATATTTATGGAAAGACGAAAAATAACCATCAGACATACTTTTTAGCGAATTCATCGTGCTAAAACTTGCTGAACCATATCAATGCCAAAGCCGATAAATAAATAATGACGAAATTTTCACAAGTACTTCTTTGAAAAAAGTTTGCTTGCAAAAAAGCAACTCTTATGGGAAACTTACGTGCAAATAAAAAAGAACTCTCAAAAATTCCAAAGGTTAAAGAAGAATAATATGACCCGACATTCTACAAAATTTAATAAGTCGGATGAATGTATTCTGACAATTTTCAAATCAAAACCAAATAAAAAGATATTCTGTTCTAAGCACAAAAATGTAAAAATAGAAAATAATGCCAAGCGTGTCCCTTAAACAGTCAAATTTTACAATAAAACTAAATATAAAGTTGATATTATTAATCAAATGCCTTTGAAATATACTGTGAAAGCAGGATCCTGTAGATATGCCATTTACGTATTTTATAAGATTTTACATTTTGCATCCATCAATGCCAAATGACAAAGAAACCATTGGACTAAACATATCTCAGAAGATTTTTCTTTTTTAATTAGTTGAAGAATTGTTTAGTGGTTATAAGGATGAGAAAAATGAATTCTATTCATTGCCTGATGACCGAAATCCAAATTTCAAAAATAGGGTTTTGTAAGAAAAGTAGGTCAAACAATATTTGCATTAAATGTAATGAATATGTAAGCGGAAAGTGTACATCCATGGTAAATTTTACATGTAAAAAATGTATTGAAGATAAGAGTGAATTAAGCTTATTAGTTTAATAATAAGAAAATTTTTAAATACTGCATATCATATATTTTTATATATTTGTATATTGAATGATATTGATGATTTACAACATTACATTTTAACATACCAATAAAAATACGGGTATTAAGAACATTTAGACAAGTCTCGTTTGAATTTATATTACAATCACATTTAGAGTCATTAAGACTCTCAGGAAGTCTTTCATTGTTTATCATCATTGTGAGGAATATTTGGTATGTGTATGTTTATGAATTATGTTGTATGTTGATTTGGGATTGTACCTCTCCTAACCAGATGAATTATCAATATTTAATTTTTTATAATCTGAAACTAATTTATTTAAATTTAGATTTAATATTAAAATTTTTAGTTTTTATTATTGCAGCTTTTAAATAATTTTAATGATTTTATTTTTGTAAATTTTTAAATAATTAAAATCAAATTAATGTTTAAAAATGACCATAAAAACATTTTATTTCAGCCAATCAAATTTAAATTAAATATTTTTAAATAAAATAATTTTATCAAGTTAGTTCAGATTATAATGGGAGATATTGAAAATTGATTGATGGATCTAAGTGAAAGTATTACTATTGATCATCATAAAGATGATAAGAAATGTGAATATAATAAATGTTCTGCCAAATGTGTGAGTTCTCTTAACAATCATTTTAATTGGTTTTCATATTTCTATTTTTAATCATGATTATTCAAACAATTTTTCTAAGTCATTTTTTAAAAATATTTAACTTCTAAAAATTATTAATTAAAAATAATAATTTTTACCATTTCTCAATAAATCACAAAGTAATGAAAATGTCATCAAATTATTAAAAATGCATTTAATTTAAATTTTACTAAAAAATATTAAACATAGTTTTAATTGTTAAATTAAAAATTATGAACTTATAAAATGATTATTTTAATTATGTTCGAATAGTCAATCACTTTAAATTTAAATAAAAATACCAATTTCCATTTGGGTGGGAGAATCAACATTCTAAGTTCAACATACTTAAATCAACATACATCATCAATACATTTACACATTCAAACAATTTAAAATATTCGTCACAACGGGTTTCAGTAAAAAAACGTGCACAAGCAATGTTCGACATTCTAGTGTTAATATAAATATTATCAAAAAATTACTATTCAAATCTCACAATCAACTTTACTGTTAAATATCTTTAAACAAAACATTATGATATAATTGATTACACAATCATGGATTTTCATTTCATTAAATTTGTGTGGTAACATGATATTTAAAAACACTATTGATGTTTTAAATGTTTTCTGATGCTGAAATTTCATGTAGAAATTCTAACTTCATAATAGTTCAAATTGTTGTCTTTTCTTTTTGATAAAATACTGATTATTAAAACAATTTATCAATGGATTTAATTAATTTTTGTCAGTGTTCAAAAACCGAGACTTGTATCAATCAACCAAAAAATTGAGCAACAAAATATTAAGTCATTGTCAAATTATAACTATATGAATATATATTATTGTAATCATGTCAGAACTTTTGTATTTGAAAACCTAATATAAAAGTAAATTTAGACAAATGGCTTTCAAAATGTTTCATAAATTAACTTTGACTTTCATTTTTAAATTTTTTATTTCTTTAATTATTTCCCTTATTTTCATTTGAATATTGATCTCATTTGTTTAAATTGATTTCTTTAGACCGTACATTTATAAGAATACTGATAAATCCAATCTGATAACATTTTCGTATGCTTTTCATTATACTTAAATATGAGCTTTTTACCTCAAAATATTCAACTATTTTCTTTATTTAATAATCAATAAATTTGATTTCAATTCAAAATAATGCTTTTTAACTATTTAAATTTCGATCAGCAAACTAAAAACTGCGAACTTTTCATATAAGTTAAATAAAAGAAAAGAAAAAATCGATTTTTTATTATGATTTAAGAAATTCCATGTTATTCATCTTTAAGTTTTTCTTTTATGAAAAGTTGAAAACAATTGTAAATTTCATCCATCGATTATTAAAAGAACAATAAAACACGATTTTTGAAAATTTATTATTTGATAATTCTGATTATTAAAACAACAATATTTGTTTTAAAATCTTTTTTTTTAATATTTAAAAATAATATTTTTAATTTAAGTAAATGCAGTTTACAACAATAATAATCTTTTTATGTGGGAAATATCATTAATTTTCAAGTCAGTATGTAAATACATAATTTTTCAAAATTCATTTATTTTTTAATTTGCATTATAATTAACAAAGATTATTTCTACATAACATAATAAAACAAAAAAGAATATTATTATTTCTTGATACAAAAATATTTTTAAAAAGGTACAAAGAAAAAATCTGTAAATTATTTCACTAATTCAAATTACGATTAATACGCATTGATAATTAAATTATTTTCATTAACAAAAATTGAAAAAAAGAACTATATATATAACTTTAAATTAGATTGAAAGAATGATATTAAATTTTAAAAAATAATTTAACTAAAATAATTTGATAATAAAAATCAATTTTTATCGCTTTTCATGACACTATTAATTATGAAGATGAACAAAACAGAAAGCCATTCAAATATACCAGTTTTGCCTGCAAAAACATCTTCACCAACCATAGCTAAAGTTACTGTGGTACTGACTGTCGAACCGAGTAGCGGCAACCAGCACCTCTTAATTGTGCCCGGAAAGACAGGCTTGTCGTTTCAATGGCGTAAAGCGGAATTGTACCGTCGGTCCGACTGGTTCGGCCATTTCGGTTCGTTGAACACCGTTGGATGGGGAATGTTGGAACCGGGTTCGGTCAAACCAGTTCGAGTTGCCGTTGAGCGGCACCATCTCGTGGCTCTCGCAAGATATTGTTTTTGTGTTATTTTTTATAATAAAAAATAACAAGGGGAGAATAAAAATGAACATTTATTTCTTTATTCACAAATCCACTTACAAAAATTTAAAATTGTGCTATCGATTTTTTACTCTTTTAGTTTAACTAAACAAAAATCAAAATTGAAAGTTTTTTCGACTTTTCAATTTATTTAGTGTTAGTTTTTCTGAGCACTACAGTCGTAAAAATAATTTTAGCATTAAAAAAATAGGGTTAGTATTTTTAAGCAAAAAAATACAGATTATTTTTGTAATAAATCTAAAACTCCATTGAATGTGAAAACAATATTGATTTTTCACACGTATTAATCCTTGTTCATTGGAGAAACATGTCATGAGCTGCGCACTAGAATTGACGAACATAATTGAGTTTAAATAGCTCTTTTGTTGACCATAATAGAGAATACAGTAAAGATTCGAGGACTATTTAACGAACGGTTTACTGATGTATTCGTAGCAGAAGTAAGAAAATATCTATTAATGAAAAATTTATCTCCCAAAGCTGTCCTTCTTCTTGATAACTAAAATACTTATAATATTTTAATATAAATTAACCTCAATAAATAAAATAACGAATTTAAAATAGATAAACGTAAATATAAATGTCTCAACCACAATAAATAAATAAAAGAAAAATAAAAGAAATACTGCTTTTACAGGAAAAGGTTTATTCATACATATATATATATATATATATATATATATATATATATATACTACAAAAATCTGTAAAAAATAATTTAGATATTAAGAAAAATAATTATTTTAAATAATTAAAAATTAAAAAAAGTACTATTTTAAAATGACAGAAAGTAGAAATGAAAACTATTAAAAAATATAAATAATTTAATTATTTTCTAGAACTTTTTTTTTCTTTTAAGTTAAAAATTGATTGTTTAATTTTCCTTTAGCAGATAACGATAAGAAATTCAATGGAAATTTTTTTATTTTTTTATTTTAAATGAAGGAACATAAAAGTGGCTCGATGGTTAAAATAATATCAATCAATTTTTTAAGTTTGGGCAAAAACTGATTATTGGTATTGATAAGATTAAATTTCTTGTGAATATTGAACGCCTCACGCCAGAAACGCATAAATGAGGCTTAACTCAACACTTCAGTCAGTTTTAATTAAAGGTGATTTCTATTTGTGTTTCGAGTTATAAAACGCTCAAAACAGGAACCAATGAATAATGAAATATTCCTCGCTATTTTCATTACTGATATCGCATTTATCCATTATATATGTATATATATATATATATATATATATTAGGTTGTTCGATATGAAACGGGTCAAAATTAAAGTAAAATGTAAATCGATTTTTTTTTAAATAATAACATTTTATTTTTAATCAAAATATCCC